>JAOTRH010069504.1:0-50621 GCA_034768845.1 Heliamphora exappendiculata | reverse complement strand
TTCTATTTTTGCTTTATTTCTTTAATTGTATTCTTGTACTTATCTTTGACTTAATATTATATATAATGAAGTGTGGGGAAAGAGGCTAATTAGAACCTCTTAACTCTTTCTTCTCAGCTCCTTTCTTTCTTCCTATCTCTTTTTTCCCTTCTTCAAACCCTAAATCTATATTCTACTATTCAACTTGGTATCAGAGCCTCCGATCTAATCCCAAAAGGGTTGTAAAGTTCAACCCTTCCCGCGCAAAGAAAACGATGCGCTGATGTCACATTCCGTACAATGGCGTCAGCATGATGTCAGCACGTCGTACGGATAGCGACGAACAGCGGTCCTCTGGTTTCGATCGGCTTGATCTTTTGATTCTTGTGGTGATTTTACCTTGATTTTTTTAAGAAAATTGAAATATTCCACGATTTTTAAAAGTTTTGAAGTTTTCGGAACCCTAGGGCTTCGGTTTGTCCTTGCGACTCCGTTATTGGTTCTTTGTGGTTGATTTACATTCTACAGGTGCCAAAATCCTCTCCTCATGTCAGATCTGTGCGTGTTTGGTGCATTTGGAAGGTTTTTAGTCAATTTTTTGGCTGTTTTAAGACTCGGCGCCGACTAGTTCGACTTCGCAATCACTGATCTTCGTTGTTTCATGCTTTTTCGTGGCTTTTGATGGTCGAATTCCACTCTATAGGTGCCGACACTCATGATTCTTGCAAGATCCATGATCATTTGGTGATTATAGAGGGTTTCTAGGTGTCTTTTGTCAGTTTTGAAGGTCAGCACCCCCTGGTTTGCCCAATCTCTAATCGTTTGTTTCAGTTTTGCCTAGGTATCTGCTCGTTTGTTTCTGTTTTGCCAAGATCTGTGCTGTTCACAATTGGTTGGTCGATTATCAGTGTGTTTTTGGTTAATTTCTAGCTGTTCAACTCTCACAGATTGATTTCTGGGTTGATTACACTTGTTTCTTGAGTTTCTATGGTTGAGACAAAACTTAATGATCTTAAGATGATGAATTGTTGCGATGTGTTACTTCTTAATGCCTTAATGGTGTTAATTATTTAGCATGGGCACATGCCTTTAAGATTTTTCTTAAAGGCAAACAGCGACTGAAGTACATCACTGATTCTCCTCCATCGAAAGCGAATTCTACACTTTCTAATTGGGAAACGATTGATTCTATTGTTATGGGTTGGCTGTGGCATATTTTGGAGCCTCATATTGCTACTACCGTGGAGTTCTGTGATACTTCTAAGCAAATCTGGAACTCTCTTACTGATTCTTTCTCGAACCAAAGCAATGTATCCCGTGTTTATGAGCTATATGAGCAGATTTTTGCAACCAAACAAGCTAGAAAACCTTTGTTTGATTATTGCAGTAAGCTCAAGAATCTCTGGGATCAATTATTGCAGTATCGTTCTTTCACTACTGATTTACAGCAACAACGCCAATGGGAGGACTTCATGATTGCCTCCTTACTTTCTGGTTTAGATTTTAATTTCCGTGGATATAAAGACCAAATTCTGACTAGTGAAACTTTGCATACTGCCTCTAATGCATATTCCAGGTTATTACGTTCCTCGTTGAGCCAATCTGCTAATATACTTAGTCCTTCTGCTTTTCTGTCTGCATCTGAATAATGCATATTCCAGGTTATTGCGTTTCTCGTTGGGCCAATCTGCTAGTATACCTAGTCCTTCTTCTTTTCCGTTTGCACCTAAATCTTCTACCTTAGTTTCCACCAACGGAAATCATGGTTCTTTTCGTGGTAATGGCACCAATAATCGTGGTAGCTGTAATTTTCGTGGCAATTCTCGAGGTGGTGGTCGCAGTAGTGGTCGTGGTAATAAAAAATGTGATCATTGTGGTGGTGCTAATCACACTGAACCGTATTGTTTGATTAAGTATGGTAAACCTGATTATGTTAATCAAGTTACTGATCGCACATCTCAATCTCAGTTCTCTCCTACTTCTTTTCATCAGCTGCCGCCCGCTTCCGATTCTCATGGTGCTCTCACTACTCAGCTTAGCAAGATTATTCAGACATTACGGTCTGTTTTACCTCCATCTTCCACAGCTACTCTAGCCAATTCAGGTAATATTGCATGTGCGGCTCTTACACCTCCTTCATGGGTCCTTGATTCTGGCACTAGCTCTCACATGTCTGGTAATCCATCGTTTTTTTTCTCTCATTTAACTCCTATCGAGCATCATATTGTTCTAACTGATGGTTCCTCTTGACCTATGCTGGGGACGGGCGATCCATCTCCATCTTTCTCCTTGCCTTCTAGTCTTTATGTTCCTAATTTTTCCTTTAATTTACTCTCTGTTAGCCAGTTAACTAAAATTTTACATTGTTTAATAACATTTTCTCCTACTTATTGTGTTTTTCAGGACCTCAAAACAAAGAAGATGATTGGTTCGGGGCATGAGAATGATGGCCTTTATTTTCTTGATGTTGCTTCGCCTTCCACTACTTCATCTGTTTTGAGTGCTACAATCTCTCCCCTTCAGTGGCATTTGCATTTCGGCCACCCATCTGTGGCTAAACTTAAGTTGGCTATTCCTAGTTTAATTTATGTATCTGGTTTTGATTGTAAAGCTTGTCAGTTAGGAAAACATCACCGTAGTTCATTTCCTCCTAATAGTCGTAGTCGTAGTCGTCAATCAGAGTCTTTTGATGTAGTCCATACGGACATCTGGGGCCCTTCTCGAACTCCCACCAATAATGGATATTCATATTTTGTTATTTTTGTTGATGACTATTCTCGCATGACTTGGTTGTTTTTGTTGAAAAATCGATCGAAATTACCCTTTATTCTCTCTCGCTTTTACAATGAAATTTATACCCAATTTGGCAAACGTCTCAAGGTTATTCGATCTGATAATGCTCTTGAATATCTCCAATACAGTGTTGCTTCTTTTTGTGTTGATCGTAATATTATTCACCAAACTACTTGTGCTTACACGTCTCAACAAAACTGTGTTGCTGAAAGAAAATATCATCACTTGTTAGATGTTGCTCGTACCTTATTGTTTTACACTACGGTACCAAAGCAGTTTTGGGGGGATGTCGTTCTTGCTACTTGTTTTCTTATTAATCGAATGCCTTCTGTTGCTCTCAATGGTCAATCTCCCTTTTCCTTGTTATATCTGACTTCTTCGCCCTTTCCTCTCACTCTTCGGGTTTTTGGTTGTATTGCATTTGTACATGTTCTTAATCCCAGTCGTGATAAATTGTCCCCTCGGGCTCGAAAGTGTGTTTTTCTTGGTTATTCTCGCACTTAAAAAGGTTATCGTTGTTATCACCCCGAGACCCGCTGGTATTTGGTTAGCGCTGATGTCACCTTCTTCAAATCCACACCCTTTTTTACTTCCTCTAGTCTCCCGTTGTCATCTAATCTCATTTATTGTCGTGAGGGGGAGTCTGTTTTTTCTCCCACTCTACCTTTACCTGTGTTTATGCCCTCTTCTTCCCCTTTACCTACTTCTCATTTGCAGGTGTATCAGTGATCTAATGCTCGACAAGTTGTCCCTTATGGCCAAAATTTGTCATCTTCTTTAGTTGAGGATCCTGCGTCCTCACCCCCTCCATTCGCCTCTTCTGACTTGCCTATTACCTTGCGTCGTGGTAAGCGTGCATGTACTCAACACCCTATTGCTAATTTTGTCTCCTATGATTGTCTCTCTACTTGTCTCTCATCCTTTATTTTTACCTTGTCGTCTATTTCTGTTCCTTCCTCCTATAAACAGGTCATGTCAATATCTGAATGAAAAAATGCTATGAATGAGAAAATAAGAGCTCTTCATCAAAATCACATTTGGGAACTTACTTCCCTTCCCCTGGGAAAGCAAGCTGTGGGTTGTCGCTGGGTATACGCCGTGAAATACCTTCCTGATGGATTTGTTGAGCGCCTTAAGGTTCGATTAGTTGCTAAGGGGTACACTCAGACCTATGGTATTGATTAATTAGAAACTTTTTCGCTTGTGGCATGTTTTAACTCCGTTCGCATCCTTCGCTTTGTTGTGGTTAGTCGTTCTTGGCCCTTGTATTAACTTGACATTAAAAATACATTTCTTCATGGCGACCTTCAAAAAGAGATATATATAGACCAACCACCTGGCTATAGTATTCCTGGTAGTGCTTATCTTGTGCGTCGTTTGCGTAAGGCACTTTATGGTTTAAAGCAATCCCTTCGTGCCTGGTTTGATCGGTTCAGTTCCGTTTTGCTTACCTATGGCTTTCAACGTTCTACATCTGATCACTCAGTATTTATCCAGCACTCTTCTGGCGGCACTATTGTATTGATTGTTTATGTTGATGGTATTCTACTTTCGGGTGATGATGCTGCTGGCATTCTTAATTTGAAAAAGCACCTGGCTACACAATTTCATACTAAAGACTTGGGTGTTCTTCGCTATTTTCTTGGGATTAAAGTTGCTCACTCTTCTAAGGGAATTTCTCTTTCTCAACGAAAATATATGCTTGACCTTCTTTCTGAAACTGGTCTTCTGGGTGCTCATCCAGTTGATACTGCCATAGACTCTACTGTTGAACTTGATGCTGCTCAAGGCAATATTTTTATGATCCTGGTCGATATCGACGTTTTGTTGGTAAATTATTTTATCTCACTGTTACTCGCCCAAACATTACTTATGCAATTGGTGTTGTGAGCCAGTTTATGCATAATCCTCAACAACCACATTTTAAGGCTATTTGTCGTATCTTACGTTATTTGAAGAGTGTGTCAGGCCGTGGCTTACTTTATCAACCCTCCGATTCTGACAGTAACCGGGTTTAGTGAAGCTGATTGGGCCGGTAGCCGATCTGATAGGCGATCTACATCTGGTTATTGTACCCTAGCTAGTGGCAATTTGGTTACTTGGCACAGTAAGAAACAAAATGTGGTGGCTCATTCAAGTGCTGAAATCGAATATCGGGCAATGGCTCACACCGCCTCTGAAATGTTGTGGGTCCGTTCTCTTCTTCGTGATTTTGGTGTTTCTACTCTACTTCCTGTGCGAATGTTTTATGACAATCAAGCCATTATTTTTATTGCTAATAATCCAGTGTTCCATGAGCGCACTAAGCATATTGAGATTGATTGCTACTTCATTTGGGATTTGTTATTGCATAAATAAATTGCCACTCCTTATATCCGCTCGGACGACCAATTGAGAGATATTCTTACAAAGTCGCTGCCGCGTTCTACTTTTCATCGGTTTCTTATCAAGCTGGGCATGTTTGATCTTTATACTCCAGCTTGAGGGAGAGTGCCAAGAGTGTTTCTATTTTTGCTTTATTTCCTTAATTGTATTCTTGTACTTATCTTTGACTTAATATTGCATATAATGAAGTGTGAGGAAGGAGGCTAATTAGAACCTCTGAACTCTTTCTTCTCATCTCCTTTCTTTCTTCCCATCTCTTTTTTTTCCTTCTTCAAACCCTAAATCTATATTCTATTATTCAACTATTGTCATGATGGAGCTGTTAATTTCATACAGGATGCAGCCATCAAAGCTGTGTTCAAAGAATCAAAAGGAGGCAGTTCCAATGAAAATGGCACCATCAACTTAAATCCGCACAGAAAGAAAATCAAATGCAATTGACACTATCAGATTGTTATTTAATCGGTTGTCAGTCCAAATTGCCCTCAGAAGTGCCATAGAAGGTGTTATTTCAGTATTGCAGAAAGTCATTACAGGTGCAAACACAATGTCAAGACACAAATATGTGTGACAAAGTGAACTAGGACATAATGCACAAATGGAACAATTATGTGAGAAATTCATATTTCTCAAACATAATAAAAAGCAACAAATTATCACAAGAATGCTACAGCCTTAATATGCTTCGAAAACACCAAAGGCTACATTTCAAACAAAAAAAGAATCCTTCAACTATCAAATCAAGTGTATACTGCTCCCCCAAAAAAAATCTTACATCTGACTATTATCAAGAGAAGATGGTATTCTCTTATATCAAGTCACCCTCCCATCTTAACATCGTTCCTCTTGTCAAATCCAGTCTCTCAAGTCTCATCCATTCAACAACACAATACCTTAATGTTTTACAAGGGAAAAAAAAAACAGCAGAAAGTTTTTATAAAAAATACGTCATATGGCTTATCTAGTTAACTGTTAGCAGTGAGTACTATTTAGGAAGAGAGCCAATATGGAAAATTCAATGAAAGATGAAAAAATAAACTTAATTAGAAGACTACCAAAAAGAACCTGCCATCATTTTCTCTGATAGTTTAATGTGGGAATTGGAGGGCATTTTAGGCTTTTCCAACAAACCCATGCAGATTGTTGTTAATTATGTTATGCGATGCTTCTCCCTATCAATAATGATAAGTCCAGAGTCCAGCCCACGTCATGATGATTCATTGATCTCAGCAATTTAAATATGCTAATCTTAAAATTAATAGTTAGGTCTGATGTATGAGCAAAGTCAGCTTTCATGAGTTGAGGGTCCGCTCCTTTCAAGAAGTGAGTCACTCCTTCCCAGAAGTGGTTCATTTCCTGCGAACCACTGGTTAAATCCATATTAGTTATCTAAAAATGCGGAAAATCCAATTGCTTTCTCACAAATGCAACGATTGGCACTTCATTTAACATGATAATTGGTCAGAAGATTGACAAACAGGTTTGCCTGCTGTTTTAGGTGCAAGGTCACACCTTTAAAAGAATTCTGTTAGGAAGATGACAAAAGGAAAATGCAACTAGAAATAGGATGCAAATAACTCTCAAGCGGCAGTTAATCCAGAATGAATAAATTGCAGGTAAGTTCATGTTTAGAGTAGATGTGTGCTGAAAGGCTAAAAGTTGCACATCTATGAAAGGGTGGAAAGATTTATCAGGGCTTCCAAGTTCCAACATACTGCGCAGAATTAAATTTGAGGATGAGGATGTGCGCTTTCAGACCTTAACGCATGGTTAACTAAGGCTCCAGCAAAAAGACAAAATTTGACCCTCAGTCAACTTGGCTTTGGGAAATAGGTAGTATTGAATTTCAGCCTTTAGGCCAATCTTTATGTTTGCATTTGCTTTTTTCAGTTTTCGTTCCCCCCCACCCCCTACCCCAAAAACAAGGGTAAATTACACCTAGACCCCTTGCATTACTATCATGTATTACTGCCTATCCCTTTATTCTTAGAAATCACACTGCACCCCCTGGCTAGTAACACCGTTAACGGAAAAAACAAAATGACGGAAATACCCTTCTCCCAGCCCCCTTTGCACCATGCTCTGTTTGTCTCTGATTCTTCTCGTCGAAGATTGGTTGCAATTTCCTTCTCTTCTCCTTTATTTCAGAATTCCTATCCTTCAATGGCAATTTATTCGTGCAAGTGCCAATCATTGCGAATCTCAACTCATCGTTATCTATTCGCCAAACCTCAGATTGCAAACCTCAACTCACCCCCAATCCCTAAATTGCAACGACAGGGTTGGCCGACGATAATTGATTCCACCATCAAGCTTAGGGCTGGCCTGGTTCTACCATGGATTGGAGGGCAATTGTGGTTGCAGAAGGAAAGATCTTATAGAGAAGAAATTTGACATGGTGGCAACACAGACGAGGAGAGCAAGAATGCCCACCAGAAACATGAACCGGTGAATTCCTCTCCATGTTCCCAACTTCGTTTTGACATTTGGATTTTCCATTTCTGCCTTAATAAAAATTGTGAAAGCTAAATCAAGCGAAGGGAAGAAATAATTGCAGAATGAAGAACTACACTAATTTACATTTGAGGCCAATCTCACGTAGATCAGAAAAATTCAGTGAGTGATCTCAAATCAAGGATACAAGCACCCTATTTCGCCTCCCCAACCCCCATCGCCCCACTGACAACCATCGCTCCCCTTCGAGGGGGAGTGGTCTCCACTCCATCCCACCACACATTACCGGCAGTTCTCCTTGACAGCTCCAAAGCCGACGACTCGGCCTTGTTCAATATGTCCGCAGAGAACACAATGAAGCTGTTGGGGTTTCAGAGGGTGCTACTTTTGCAGAATTACTAACTTTAGCCATGAAAAGAAGCTTAAATTGGCTATTGGGTTTCGTGATTATGGGGGCACAATAGTTTTTGAACTCAAAGTTAAATGGAAAAACTAATTTGTACTTGGGTTGGCGAAGAGAGGTGATTTTGGAGTTGCCGACACTGTTGATTAGCGGCACTGAAGGTTTTGGCACCGGGGGGATGCTTCACTTGGTGCAAAAATGGAACATTACAGTTTTGGAGAAGAAGACGAATTCCCCCCTCCCTCTCTTTCAGTTGGCTCGGGTGTGGCCGGATTTGTTGATAGTCGCCGACAATTGCTTTGGAGTCGGCGGTAATGGCTCTGGGATTGCCGGCACGGGTTCGCCAGAGATGGTGGCAGGCCTGGATGGGTGCAAATGGGTCTGGGAATAAGGGGGTTGGGATGGGAGTGGCGGGGCTGGGTTGGGTGTAGATGGGTCAAGGGTAAAGTTGGTATTTTCCTTTAATTTTTAGCTGATATTATATTTTTCTGTTAAGTCAACTAGCAGCTGACTAACGAATGGATTAAAGTGTTATCTATTTTGGTAAAGTAAGGGAGCGTGATTTCTAAAAATAAGGAGGTAGCCAGTGATATATGATAAGAATGTAAGGGGTCTAAGTGTAATTTACCCTAAAAAAAAAGTTCTATAGATGGCTATAACGTCCCTTAACTTTCATAGTAGTTATGTGACTGTGTGACTCTTTAAAGGTTCCAGAAAAGATCAAGGACTAAGTTTGTAAGGCTAATAACCATTGAGAACATACTTTTGTCAAACATGCGTCAGAAAGAGATTTCAATAATTTGCATCTTCAATCATGGTGCATTCTTTCAACATTTTCTATTATCATATTACTGGAAATCTGTCAAATGTGTGAATTTGCACCTACTGCAGCAACATGCCATCAAGTTTTGCGTCCGACGGAGCGTCAAATTTCTTAAATAGCCATCATTTCTTGGTTCTAAGATTCATTAATCGATCATAGACCAAGCTCTGCAACTATAAATCACAGTCCTATTCATTCCCCCAAAGCTGTTTGTAATATTTTTATAATCAATAATACTTATCTTGACTTCAGAAAAGAACTGAATGTAGCAATGGCAGTGTGAATAACTCAATCCAGCACTGAATCCAATCCCATTCTGAACACTTTTTCATGTAGAGAATTTTTGTTTAAAAAATAAATAAATTTTATATCAAGGATAAAGGATGAGACCAATTATAAAGAAGTTCCAAAATAAATTTGATAATTTTAAAAAGAGTCACAACTAAAGTAGCTGCTTTGTTGAGATAAATCTTTAATTGCAAACAATTTATAGGGCATCTTGACTTTCTTTTGTGACAAATGAGAATAAATTGACATAGAAAGCCATAGGATTAACATAAGCAAAGTCGGAAGATTTTTTTGGTCAATTTAAAATGTGCGATCCAATTTTATTTTTTGTGATAGGTAGAATATATCCTCTCTTTTTTTTAAATAAGTAAACATATTCTATTGCACTGGATTAAGAGAAAGCCGCCCCAAAGAAGCGGAAATAGAACAATTATACTTGTATGATGCAATATAAAAACTAGCTGACAAACCTTATTAAGCAGCTTTGACCGGTCTGTGACACTTGCTGCATCATACCTACCTACTTCCTCTAACAGCTTTTCTGCGATCTTATGCTTTGACCGAAAACATAATTTAGAAACCCTAGAGAATAGGAAATTTTTAAACCTGAAACCATTAAAATACTCAGTTCAACACTTCCATTATCACTACAATATTCATAATGAGTATAATTAATTTAACGAAGTACCAGCAACAATACCTCATTTCGTTACAGACAGCATTCCTATATCCTCTCTCTGCTTCAAATATTATCACCTTTCTCAAGCATTTCTCACTAAAACACTGAGTAAAAAAAACAACAAAAGAAATATTTTCAGCAACCATCAAGCTCGGGTGGAAAAACAGAAAAGCATAGTAAATCTTTCACTGGGTGGACCTTAATATTTCCAAATGGGGTATTACCATATAGTATGATAGACGGTATTGTAACTAAAAGCAACTGAGACAAGTTCATGTAGAAACTATTAAGCAACAAAAGACAGTATGGAACTATGGATATGTGTTATGAAGCCTAGCGAGACAAAACAAACAAAAGTTAAATGAGCAACAGAGATAGAAATACTAAAAAAATGAAAAAATAAGTAGAAAAGATACTTCTAAACTTATAAAATACCAAACGATATGCCAGGTTACAATAGTGAAACACGGATCACACTTCCCACCCCAAATAGTTGAAACAATAACCAATGAATGAAACATTATTTCAAACTTGCAAACCAAATAATACTTGAACCAACTCATACACTGAGGAGTGAGGAGCATTCTGATAAAATTAGCTCTCCACGTTCTCAAACTTTTAGTCCTAAATTACTAATTCTGTGATATTATAGCCTTGAGTTTTGTCGTTAAAAATTTATACATAACTTAGTCAGTTAATATTAAGATTTATAATTATCCTCCAAAAAGCATGGGCAGCATTTATTAATAAGTCAAATCTATTTAACTCGTACATAAGACCTTTTTGACGAGAATTTTTAAATATAAGTGGTAGATTCTTTATTAAATGCACATAATTGTCCAACTATTGAATATGTTCAGTTTGAAAATTTAATTGCCTTGTCAAGGCAGTAAATAACGCTAGGGGGTTAGCTTGGTTGTTAAGGCTTGGGACTTGGAGGTTTGCTCCCTCCTAAGTCTCAGTTTCAAAACTTCTTAGATGTTATCAACTCTTTGGGGCTAATTCATACAAGACTATGCCTCAACTTTAATTGCCTCCCCCCCCCCCTCCCCCAGGGCAAGTGGGCAGTGGAATTGGTCTCCTAAGAATTAGTCGAAGTGCGTGTAAGTTAGCCCGAGCACCCTAAGATATTAAAAAAAAAATAGTGAATCTCGATCGTATTTAAGAAAAAATTTCCGACATTTAACTCCGTCTGTGCAATGCCTAAATTATTATCTGTTATACAATCAGTCCCAAGCCCGAAGAAAGGAGAGTTATGCGTTAGACAGTTGACAGCCAACACATCAAAAACCCCGTCAAATCTCTAGGAAAATGAATCCAAAGAATTTATGTGTCAATGCTAGGGCGTTCCCTTTAAGTGACGTGTTGTGCCTGCCTTCGGGCGTTCCGAAAAATGGGCAAATGGCGCCACACCGGCGCACAAGTGTGGTGAAAAATGAGCAAAGGTTCTTGTGCTTCCCTGGACGAGCGCGGATAAAAAAGTTAGTCTGGGACCATAGGATTATATTAGCAACTTGGAATATAGGAACTTTAACAAGCAAAACAATTAAATTAGTTTATACTATAATAAGAAGAAAAATTAATATAGCGTGCTTACAAAAGACAAAATGGGTAGGGAATAAATCAAAAAAAATAGATAATACAAAGTATAAAGTCTATTATACTGGGAAACATAGACATAGAAATGGTGTAGGAATAATAGTAGCTAAACACCTTCAAAATAATATAGTAACAATCATGCGAAATGGAGATAGGATAATTATAATTAAACTTGTGATTAGAGAAATCATAGTTAATGTGATTAGTGACTATGCACCTCAGGTAGAGTTAGATGACCATACTAAAGGGCAATTTGGGGATCAAATGAATGAAATGGTTCAAGAAATACAGTAGGAGAGAAAATAATTATAGGTGAAAATTTCAATAGGCATGTAGAAAACAAGAGACAAGAATATGATAAGGTTCATAGAGGATTTGGTTTTAGTGATTAAAATGAGGCTAGAGAAGGGATCCCAGATTTCGCAGTAATTTTTGATCTTATATTAACCAGCACTTTCTTTAAAAAGATAAAACACTTAATAACTTTTAAGAATGGATTTCATAAAAGTCAAATAGATTATTGCCTTACTAAGAACATAAACCGACTAATATGTAAAAATTGCAAGGTCATTCCTGAAGTGAGTTCAACATCACAGCATAAACTTATAGCACTAGATATTCACATTTAAAGACAACATAAAATAAGAAGAGATATTAGAATCCCAAAGACTACATGGTAGGATCTTAAAAGTGAGAAATTTAAGATTTTTAAGGACAAAATGTGTGAAAAAGTAAAGTAGAATTTAGAAGAAAATACAAATACTATTTAGAATACAATGACAGAATATATTAAAAGGATATCGAAATAAGTTATTGGAGAGTTGAAAGGGAAACGCTCTATAACTAAGAAAACTTGGTGTTGGAATGACGAAATCCAAGTTATAGTAAAACTAAAGAGAAATGTTTTAAAGGTAGCAAAAGAATAGAAATGAAGACAATTTTAATTCTTATAAACAAGCTTATAAAGACATTAAGAGAATTGTTAGAGATGCTAAATTAAAAGCTTATGATGAATTTTATGCTAAATTGGATAGTAATAAGGGAGAAAAAAGGCTCTACAAACTCGTTCAGTGGAGAGAACGGAAAACAAGAGATCTTACTCAAGTTAAATGTATAAAAAGCGAGGATTCAAGGGTGTTAGTGAAGAATGAGGAGATTAAAGAAATGTGGAAAACCTATTTTGAGAAACTGTTAAACGAAAAACATCTAAAAAGATTTAGAGGAGAGAAATCTGATAACTCAGATGAAATTATAGAATATAAATTCTATCGCAGAATAAGAAAGTTTGAAGTGAAAACTGCAATAAAGATAATGAAATCAAGAAAAACTTTAGAACCAGATGGTATCCCTGTAGATGTGTGAAAACGCCTAAGCAAAGTAGGAATGTCTTGGTTAACAAAGTTACTTCATAAAATCAAAATAATTAGAAAAATGCCCAAAGAGTGGAGAAAAAGTATTCTAGTACCTCTATATAAAAATAAAGGAGAAAATAGTAACAATTATAGAGGTATTAAGTTGATAAATCATATGATGAAATTATGAAAAAAAATGATTGAACATCATCCAAGATTAACAACAACAGTGTCACGGAATCAATTTGGTTTTATGCCTAGTAAATCAACTATGGAAACAATCCACTTACTAAGGAGATTAATAGAAAAGTATAGAGAAAAGAAGAATGAGCTTTATATGATTTTTATAGACTTAAAAAAAGCCTATAATAGAGCGCCAACAGATATCATATGGTGGGGGTTGAAGAGAAAGAGAGTGACAAAGGATTACATTGATATAATAAGAGACATGTATGATAGAACCGCCATAACAATTAGATCACCAGCAGTAGAAATAAGTGAATTCCCGATTACAATAGGATTACACCAAAGATAGGCTTTGAGTCCTTGTCTCTTTGCCTTAATTATGGATGAATTGACTAAACATATTCAATATGAGGTCCCATGATATATGTTGTTTGCTGATGATATTGTCTTAGTGAATGAGACTAGAAGTGGGGTTAACGCTAAGCTATAAATGTAGAGAGAAACTCTAGAAGCAAAAAGGTTTCTAGTGAGTAGGAACAAAACTGAATACATGGAATAAAATTTTACCAGTAATAGGAGTATTAATGGCAAAAAATTAAATATTCAAAACCAAGAAATACCCAATCAAACCAAATTAAGTATTTTTTCCTAATCAATTGGGGTCGGCTACATGAATCCTTTAACGCCATTCTACTCTGTTAAGAGCCATCTCTTCAGTTAGTTTTAATAGGTTCATATCTTATTTTATAAGATTAAAAAAAAAAATTTATAAAACAACTATTATACCAGCGATTTTATATACGACATAATGTAGGACTGTTAAGAAAGATCACGTAAATAAAATGAGTGTTGCAGAAATGAGAATGTTAATATGAATGTGTGATAAGAATAGAAAAGATAAAATTAGAAATGAAAAGATTCGTGAAATGGTAGAAGTTGCACCAATTGAGGACAAGTTGAGAAAAAATAGATTAAGGTGGTTTAGACGCATACAACGTAAACCAGCTGACGCAACAGTAAGAAAAAACGACAAGATCATGAGTAACAAAAACACTAGGGGGAAGGATAGACCTAAATTGACATAAGATACGATATTAAGAAAATATATGAATCTATTAAAACTAACTGAAAATATGAAACTTAATCGAGTAGAATGGCGTAAAAAAATTCATATAGGCGACCTCAATTGATTGAAACAAAAACTTAGTTTGGTTTGGTTTGATTTGTTAATGCTGTAAATATAGTAATCGAAATCGTACGATTCTCGATTCGAATCGCACGATTCGGTTCGATTCACATGCTCAACGATACGAACTGGTGAGATGAATCGAAAATCGTTTTAATCGAAGTTGAATCGATCCTTGAATCGCGAATCGTAACTGAATCGAAGAATCGGTCGATTCTGAAATACGAGAGGTTGACCAAATCTGGGTCAGATCTTTCAGATCATACGTATTTTTTGAGCCTTTATACGCAGTTTTTTCCAAAAAAAATCAATAATTAGGTCTGTCGACCACACGAAGAGTCGTGTTTGGATAGAAAAACCTGAAGTTTTGATGAAGCGAGAGAGTTTCGACCTTCGAAACCTTCGTCAAAGTTGTCTTTGTGTTCGTCGAAGCTGTCTCTGTGTTCGTCGGAGTGTTCTGAGATCGTCGAAGTGTGCTGTGTTCGTCGGAGCTGTCTCTGTGTTCGTCTTCTTCTTCCGCCTTTTTTTCTCGAAGCTAGCGGTGACTGGTGAATATACTTCTCACGCCTCAGCCACTTGTTTTGGCAATGAGTATACTTGTTCGTTGGGTTATATTTTTATTATAATATTGATTGAATCCTCAGGCCTCAGCCACTTGTTTTGGCAATGAAAAAATAATCAAAAAATAGTATTTTTATTACAATAAAAAAAACATAAAATAATCAAAAAAGTTACTAACAAAAATTAAATTTATAACATTTTTATTATAATGTTAACATAAGATACTAACAATGCAATATAAAATCATAAATCACGCTCGGACCCATATCTCTAGTTGTAAAAGCGTCTTACATATTAAATCACATGGTCATAACAAGATTTCTATGGGCTTGGATCTAAAATTTTTATTTAATTAATATATCTTTATAATCTAATTGCGAAAATATATTTTTATTGCATTTTTGAAATCATGACCGAATCGTTACGATTCACGATTCGATTCGATTCACGATTCGGAACTAGATCATTTCGATTCACGATTCGATTCACGATTTGACAACTATGGCTGTAAATATGTTAATTTCACATTACAAATTTACAATGACAAATTACAAGTTCCACAATAATTTGAAAAGGAGATGGTATATTTTTATTTCCATTACTATTGTTATTGTTCCTGTTGTTCTTGTTGACTATGCTAGGATGCTTGTGGTCCATAGTGAAATGGGAAAATTTCTCTATGTACTCACTATCATAAAAATCATAAGTCCAACCTAAGTTGAAAATCAGTACTCAATTATGAAATGCTAATTCTTGAGCATTCATGGACCCACAATGTCAACACAACTTATTGGATTTTTACAAGTCTGCATAAACATCAGAATACGAAGATATCTACAAGGATATTACTTATCAGATAGGAGAAAGAAGATAAAAACATATGCACTTGTATAATCATTCTCTAAATCAACTGAAGGAACCCAATGGGGAAAATGCCCATAAATCTAGGACATATTTGGAAAATTAGACATCCATTAGAAAGTATATTCTTCCCTATTGTTCATGTTTACTTCCACATATCAAAATAAAATAATGTTTCAACACTTAAATTGCTGGGAAAGAAAACAACCAAGCATAAGGACAAAAAGCTAAAAATGTGGGTTTAGAATCATTTATACCATTCCACATGATTGCACAACCGAGACTGTCAGTGCCATGTGCTACAAAGTTAGTAGGAAAGGGCGATGCCTAAATGATATCAACATCAGACCTGCAAAATCACATTTTATGATCATCAGAAAGGTCATATAAACCTATCCAAGTATCCATAAAGAAATTAAACAATATCCAAAGTAAAGACTAAACAATGAGCTATGAATCCAAAATGATTGTGAAGCAATGACATCTTTTCAGCACACAAAGACCATGTAATCAGATATTACTTAATACATATATAAACCCATGGGCATCCCAGCCGAACAAGTCTGATAACTTTTAGAGACAAAAATCCCAGTTCTTAGAAAATATTGAACTCCTATCACCTATTTAAAAAGAAAACCATCACTGCATCGAGATGGAGGCTGGTACAGGTAAGGGAAAAATTGTCATTTGTGACCATTTTCGGATGATGTCATGCTTTTTCGTTAGATCAACGACAATCAACTACAGAAGGGTTAGTGTTAATAATTTTCGTAATGTAAGAGTGTAGTAATATTTCAAATAGTAAATGGGGTGACTGGTTTTGCTACAATAGAAGGAGGGTAAGGGCATTTTCCCCTAAAATTAATCATAATGGAAGACAATTCGTGCTTTTTGTGAAGGACATTGGTGAACAAATGATGCTATATTAATTTTTTTTCAGTATAAAAAAAACTATAAGTGAATAAATCATCACCGACCAACAGAAAGAGGAAGATTCTCTCGTTCACACATTTTATCAAACGGTTGGCAGAAGAATAAAAATGGAGGCACGTTTACAGGATTCATCTAACAGAATGTTCAAAGTCAAAAAGAAGTAAATATATCCACTCAAAAAACTCGACAGTATTACTCAATCCAACCATCCTCAGACAAAAGTTCTTCCAAAACACAAGTGGGTGCGTGACAAAGAAAAAAATCATGCAAAGATTTTCCACAAAAGAAGGGAAAATAAAACTCAGGACTGTGAAATAAGAGTGAGCGCGGAACAATAATTGAGACGAAACCCTTTGTGTATCTCTCCGTGCCGTAGAACCTTCCGCCAGCAAATTTATTACCGAAGCTGAATTGGCATCGAAAACGATATTGTTGTTGGAACTTTCGTGCTAGCTTTACAGTCCCAGTAGGTCCAAGACGATAAGATCTAGGACGAGAGTAAGGAAATGTTAGTTACGGAAAGCGAAGGAAAGTGAAAGGAAAGGATGAAATTTTTTTGATTATTTAAGAAAGAAAGTAAAGTATTTGTATTTTTGTTTTTTTTTATTTTGATAATAATTAATAAAAAAGGTACTAAATTTTAAATTACTACATAAAAAATATAAAATCTATAGTATAACTTATTCTATTACAAATAATATTTTTTTTAAAAACTATAATTTTATAAACAACTATAAAACTAACAAATAAATTCATATATTCAATCGTTAGCAAAGTATTATTCAAACAGTCTTGAATATAATCTAAAAATCTGAGCATGATAAATTAAAATTTTATTCTCAAATTATGACCTCTAAAAAGCTAAACACATATTTAAAATTATATGAATAAAAATACTATCTTAACAAAATCTTCATTCAACCCAAAAAAGTAAATAGTAGTCTCTTGTCCCTTTTATCAGATATTCAGTTATGGTGTTTGATGTCGACCTATAACATTCTCCAAGAATTCTTTTTGCATGTAAGGGACAAAGTAAAGAATGTCGTCCTTGTTGCATTATTCTCTATAAAGTAAAAAATTGACTCAGGAATATTTTGTCTTTCTACGCTAATTTCTGTCAATGCATTATAAATGTCGACATCAACTAATACTTTTTTATGAGTCTTTTTCATAATTATATTTTCCTCTCTAATAGCTTGTGCAATATTGTCGATAGCTAGTTTTATCGTATCAAAGTATTTGTCATCATCGTATGAAACTTTCTTTTTTTTCCTCTTAGAAGATTTTGCCATTTGGGAACCACCAGTAAAAAGAGTTTCGAGAGATATTTCTTTGTTGAACTGAAATTTTACGTTATTATAATTTTCTGAAGTGACTCATTTTAGGATAACATCTGGTCAATACCGTCAATAATTTCTATAAGGTTATCACTTATTGAGCTATTTCATCTCTTTATCTTCTCTTTAGCAGTTTCTACACCTTCCTCAGTTGTTCTATCTTATCCATAAATTTTTACCATTTTATCGTAATTAGGAATTGGTGTCATCATTCATTTTTCTACACTGGAATTTACCAATTATAATACCACCACAAATAATTAATAATAATATTTTTGTTATATACATATTGAGAATTTTCACATTATTTTATATAATATTTAAAAAAGACAAATAAAGTTAAAAAAACGAGTAAGATAGATACCTTAATTAGCTCATTTCATACTTCATTTTCAGCACTCCACTTTCTTGTCATAGAATTCTATGCAAAGCCACTTAATCCAAATTTGAACACATCATAGCACTCAGTGTAATGTGATTTAATGATTTTTATACGATTTTTTAAATTATCCTTACTAAACTCTATTCTGAGTGTCTCTTTCAATTCTTTTATAATATTATCATTAGCTCTTTATGTAAGGTCTCATTAACCATGTTACCCTTATAAGGAGATAGAATGCATCAATTAAGGCATTATCCATTTGTGTTGTCCAAAATAATTTCTTTTTTTTGCTCATTTTCAAGACCTACATAAGAATAATAAGTAAATTAATGTAATAAATGAATCCAAGTGAATAAGGTACTTAAATAGTTTACCTAACAATGTTTGCTCATTATATCAAAGTAATAACAAAATTCATATATCAATCTTAATTTGCAACATAATCTTCTCACATATTAACTGCAATAGAATTTCTAATATCATTTTCTTGAGTAGAATCATCATCATTATTTAGTGGAGAATGAGCACGCTCTTGTTGTTGAGATTGATTTATAATTTATTAATCAACTTTATTTATAATATCTTTATCAGGATCTACGCCCAATAAATAGTTGTGTAAAATACAACATGCAAGGATAATTTATGTCTGCATTTTAATAGAGTAAGTAGGTTTGGTGCTTCTTATAATTGGGAATCAGTTCTTCAGGACACCAAATACTCTCTCTATTGCATTGCGTAATGATGCACGTCGAAGGTTAAACAACTCTTGGGGATTCTCCAAAGGATGAGTGGAGTATCCTTTCAAGTGGTAACGCACACCTCTAAAAAGGTGTGATAAAGTCACTTCTCAACATAAAAATCACATCAACAAGAAAGAATTTACCTACTAAGAAATATAAATTTATCAGATATTTTTTTATATGATGTAAAAAAATAATTATATTGTGATAGTAATAAAAATTACCATTAGGAACTTTCAAGTTATCTTCCCTTTGGAGTGCATTTTTCAATATCCTTGAATATGATGCACTGCCTTCCCATTCAGGTAAAACGTAAGAAAATTTTAAGCCAAATGAACATGCGGCTAATACATTCTGTGTGGGATAATCTTTCCTACCATGGTATCTTGCTGCATTGTTACCATAAACTTTAACGCGAACATAAGTTTCAACAATTGCCCCAATACAATTCTAGCATACACATGTTATATTAAAAGCTTTTACACATAAGCTACTAGAATTTAATAAAACTTTTATAACTAAATTTATCTTTACCTTAAAGTACGGGTAGAACCTATTGCCGTTGAGTATTTCTAAAGGGACTCGTGTTCCATGATGTTATTGAAGGAATTGTTCTTTTAACGATATTATAGATCTTAAAACTCGATGAAAATAACGACCTATAGTCTCATCAGAATGGTAGAAAAAAATGATATTACCTGATTCTTCGCATGATGTATTAATATGTAAAGAAAGATTGCAACTTGCTCTTCAACCATTGTCCTTCTTGTGGGTTGTAGGTCACTATATGTTTTAAGTATGTCACATAGATTTTCAAGAGCTTGTGATCCCATACGAATAACATTACAACAATCATCAGTAATAGTTAGTTGACGCATTAGCTCATCTCATACTATAATTCTTTTAGTCTCTGGTTGTGAAGAAATATGTCGATGCACATAATTTTTTTGATGCCTCTTTCGACAAAATAAAAAATATATGGCAAGACAAATCACTTGAACTACAGCTAGTCGTCATCTTCTATCCCACATGTATAATGCATTTGTTTGTATTTCTCGTTCTCTATCCATCTATAACATAAAATTAGTTCATATATTATTAGTACACTACATATATATTCATGTCCACCTTATATAGTTGAGGGGGGATAAAATTTTGAGTAGAGCCACTTAGCGCCCTCATAAAATGTCGTACAGTGCGCGAGCCATCTGGCTGGGGTATTCAACCTCGAGCATAACCCAACTTGGTTCGGCAGTTGTGACTGAGCACCAAAGTTGGAATCATTGAGATTTTTGGAGCTTGGGGAGGACGGGTCCGGGCCTCGTCCATAAAATCTGATCCAAACTATGAGAGAAGGGACTCCTTACCGAAGGACAGATAAAGTTGTGCTCAGCATCCACATTCGAGCAGCATGTGTTGTGAGACCTCAAAAGTTGAGCTTGGACTTAATACATCGTAATCAGTGCCTGTGATACGCGTATCAAGAGGTGATGCTCGTGATAAGAGATCGGTGGCAGTTGAACTAACTTTGGGGCTAGGGTGTCAGGGAGGATTAACCCAGGTCAAACTAGGTCTGAGTGCAAATGGACATCTTGACACGACAAAAGGGGCTCTCAGATATCTAAGAATAATGGCCATGACAAGTCACTATCGGGATGATAGATGTGTCTTGATTAGAGAGAGGGCAACCCCACCTGCTCGGGTCGGGTCAAACCCCATAAGCGGGCCAAGTATTTTTTTTCTCTATAAAAAGCCAATAAACCAGCAGATAAAAGTAACGCGTTCTAATTCATTTGAAGAAACTCTGTCAGTTTATTCCCTCAAGCTTTCCTCTCTCTAAAAATTCTATCTAACTTCATCATTGGAGGGTCCACCGGTAAAAGACACCGGCGGGCATCTCACATGTTTCTTGTGTAGGGATACCTGGAATTCACCTCGGACTATTCAGCCAGCCTAGATGGGAATAGTAGATCTCTATCTTAATCATCTATAACTTGCCACTATCTGTGGAAAGTCTACAAAGAACGCCTCTATGGCTAGCTGGGCCAATCACGCCTATGAAGAGCTTAGGGAGTAACATGCATCACGTGCGGAAGCATCACTTGGAACTCACCATCGAAGGAGACATCCTGTGCACTCTAAATTCCACATTGGTGGGTCCAGGATCAACCAGAGAAGATAGCAGACTCATGCTAGTAGCTCTCATAAAACTACACTACTGAAGGGGACTACCCACCACGCTACTTAATACAACAGGTGGTGAAGGGGTACCAGGACGAACTGAACAGGCGAGACCAGCAGCTGGTCAGACTCCAGTGAGAGCTCTGTAAGGTAAGAATTTGCATGAATCGACGACACTCATTGGAAGTTCAGTTGGACCATCAACGGTCCAATAGAGACCCAAGGAGAGACTTTGATCACTCTCAAGCTAGTCAAAGTGGAAGGAGGGAACCTCTACTGTACAGTGAGATGAGGCCCCAGATAGAAGTCGTATATCGGGCTAAAAAAGGAGGAGGCAAGGACAGACACAAACATTTAGCAACATGCATGCACCAGCAGCACGCTCTCAAGAGCAGCAATGCCAGGGTGGGCAGGAGCTCAGGTGTGATGACGAGAAAGAGAAGCTTAAGCAATGGCTGGACCTACAGCTCGAAGGGAGGTTACAGTCGACCACAGGGAGGTCAGCCAAAGATCTTGCTCGGAGGGCGCTAGAATGGATATCAGCCTCCCCGTTCATGAGAGAGATGGATGGAGTGGATCCACCCAGGAAGTTCCAGACACCAAAATTCTATCTCTATGATGGAAAGACCGACCCTATGGGTCACATACGACCCTCTGAAATGGGATTGACGCCCTGATGTACAAAATATTCTCCTCCAGCTTGGGTGAGATAGCATTACGCTGGTTTGACAAACTCCGTGCTGGGTTAGTTGAGAGTTGGAAACAGTTGGCTGAGCTGTTCGCAACGAGGTTTATTGCCAATAGCAAACAGCCCAAAGATATCAACTCTCTGCTCAACCTTAGGAAGGCAGAGAACGAAAGCCTAAGGTTTTATGCTCGGCGCTACTGGGAGACGTTCAACGACATTGACAACTGCAATGGAAAACTTACTATGGCCTCTTTCAAGCTCGAGCTGGACAAAGACCACAAGCTGAGGCACTTCCTGACCAAGAGGCCAGCTTAAGGCATGGCTGAGCTAATGTTGCGGATAGAGCAGTATGCGAAGGTTGAAGAGGATATGGGAGAAGCGGTCAATGAGGCATCTGCCTAAGCTGTATAGAAAGAAACTCGAGCAGAAAAGAAGGAAGGCAAAAAGGCCAAAAGGAAGCCTGAAAGGGAAAGGGAGCGCGAGGTGCCAAACGGCATTTATGAGGTGGCTAACACTGTGTTCAAGAAGCATATTCACATGCTCCTTCACCAAATCAAGGGCAAGATTTAGTTTGTTTGGCCCACAAAGATGCTCACTAGCCCGAGCAACAGGGACGAGAAGAAACGCTACTCCTATCATAGGGAGCACGAACACTTTACAGATCATTTCCAAACATTTAGAAGGTTCTTAGAAGATCAGGTTAAGGCTAAAAACCTCGAGCAATACATCGACAAGGAAAAGACCCAAGCTGAGCAACATACATCATTTTAGGCAGAGCAAGGGGCAGGGCCAGAGGAGCTAGCAGGTGTGATTAGCGTCATATATATAGCTCGTAAGCCCGAGACATCGAACAAAATAAGGAATGGAAACTAAAAAGTAGCACATAAACGAGAGATCATGTAGTCCCAGCTGGGGCAAAATGGTCCGAGCAAAAGGAAGAGCCTGGGCAACGAATACTCGATGGGAGACCTAACCTTTATAGATGTTGATATGGAGGGGGTTGATCACTCGCACAATGATGCACTTATCATAACTCTTCGAATTAGGAGATATGACGTAAAGCACATCCTAGTTGATTAAGAGAGGTAATATACGTCGACCTTTTCTTCAAGATAGGATATAGAAAGGAGGATTTGCAAAAGTGCTACACCCCATTGGGCTAATTCAATGGTCAGCTAATCCTCCCCGCAAGGTGGATCACACTCCCAGTCAGGGCGAGAACATATGTTAAGAGCATTGAGTTTTTAGTAGTAGACGTGCCCTCGTACAATTCTACTATGGGGAGGACATAGCTTCACTAGTTGAAAGCTATCCCCTCAGTGTATTACCAGGTCCTCAAGTTTTCGACCTTAAGAGGCATAGAGACTGTTAGGGGGGACCAAACCGCAGCAAAGTAGTGCTTCATGGCCGCTATATGAGGAAAGGCCAACTCGTCCGAGGATGAGCAAGTTTGCGTGATGAAAATGCAGGACAAATCGCTTTTAGAGGATGTTGAAGAGTGCCAATAGAAAAAGTTGTAGAGCCACTAAAGAAGGTCGTGCTAAATAAGGATGATCCAAACCATTTCTTCTTACTCGGCTCAAGTATGGCTGAGCAAGAGGAAATCGACTTTGTGGACTTCCTTAGATTGAACGTAGAGGTGTTTGTTTGGACGCAATATGAGATATCAGGCATCGATCCTGAGGTGATGCAACACAGGCTAAGTGTTGGTCCAGCACATAAGTCAGTCATCCAGCGTGGGAGAACGTCCTTGGCCCAGCACTCAAAGGCCATACTAGAGGAAGTTGACAAGCTGCTCGAGGTAGAAGCAATTAGAGAGGTGCAATGCCCCCTTTGGCTGTCCAATAGCGTCATTGTTAAGAAAAAGAACAGCAAGTAGAGGGTATGCGTGGATTTTATCGACCTGAATAAAGCCTGTCTAAAGGATTCGATCCCACTACCCAAGATTGATCAACTAGTAAACTCAACAGCAGGGCGTGGAAGGATGAGCTTTTTAAACACTTACCGAGGTTAGCACCAGATTACTTTGAGCTGGAATGATTAGGAGAAGACCAGTCTTATCACCCCACGTGACTTGTATGTTATAAGGTAATGCCCTTTGGCCTAAAGAACGCCGGGGCAAGTTTCCAATGGCTTGTCACCAAGATGTTCCAGCCTATGCTGGGTCAAAATATTAAAATTTACATAGATGATATGGTGGTTAAGATGGTGCAAGAGCACAGTCATCTGTCCAACCTGAATAACATCTTCGAGGTACTAAAAACTTACAAGTTAAGGCTCAATGCTTCCAAATATACTTTTGGGGTGCAGTCTGGGAAGTTTCTGGGGCACTTAGTAAGCAGGAGAGGAATCGAAGCCGATCCTGACTAGATAACGGCAATATTGAACATATAGCCCCCAAAAATAATGAGGGAAATACAAAGACTAACGAGGATGGCGACGACCATGAATAGGTTTATTAGCCGTTTGTCAGATAAGTGCCATCTTTTCTTCTAGCTGTTGAAAAAAGGGAAAATTTTGCCTAGAGGGAAGAGTGTGCCCAGGTGCTCCAAAAGTTGAAGGGGTACCTGAGCACTACTCCTTTTCTCTTCACGCCCCTGCTCGAGGAAGAACTATACATATACCTTGCAGTTTTAGAACACTCAACTGGTGCCGTCCTGTTCTGGCTGGACTTGATCGAGCAGCTCTCCGTCTACTCCATCAGCCACACCCTCTTAGATGCCGAAACAAGATACTTGCCACTGGAAAAGCTCGCACTCGCCTTAGTCATGGCATCCCGAAAGCTAGTGCACTACTTCTAAGCGCACAAGATCATAGTCCTGACTGCACACTCGCTTAAAGCTCTGTTGCACATGGCAGATTTCTTGGGGGGAATAACAAAATGGGGGGTTGAAATTAGCGAGTACGATATTGAGTTCAGACTAAGAATTGCAATCAAAGGGTAGGTCCTTGCAGACTTCATTGCAAAATTCTACAGACAAGGTACGCTGATCAGCCTGGACCCAACTATGCTCGAGTTCGAGCTTGGAGGAAAGAGAAGAATGATTACGCGAGAATAGAAAATGAGGAATCCAAAGCAAAAGCGTAGAAATGGAAGTTGTACACAGATGGCACTTCAAATCATAAAGGTTCTGGAGCAGGAGTGGTTCTCGTCTCTTCAGAAGGGTCCGTGATTGAACACTCCATCAAACTGGGATTTACAGCTTTTAATAATGAAGCCGAGTATAAAGCGCTGTTGGCCGAGCTCAGAAGTAACGAGCTGCTAGGCATTAGAAAATTAGAAATTTTTTGCGATTCCCAGCTAGTGGTAAATCAGCTAACTGGGCAGTACAATACCCGTGATGACAAGACGGCTGCTTATCTTTCTGTAACTCTCGGGCTGGTTAAGGGATTCGAGTAAGTTTAGATTGAGCAGATCAATAGAGAAGGGAACTCCCATGCTGACGCCCTGGTAGCCTTAGCTTCGGCGACCGAGCTCAGGCTAAAAAGGACTGTGGAAGTACAGAAACAGGAAAGCTCAAGCATCGAAATGGCAGTGCAGCAGATGTGTGCTATAAAAGACAACCAGGAACTTAGCTGGATGGATCCCATCATCAGATTTCTCGGCGATAGTCAACTCCTAGGAGATAAGAAGGAAGCACATAAGATCAAGCATAAAGCTACTCCATTTTGGCTATCCCCTAAAGGTCAGTTGTGCAGGAGATGCTTCTTGAGGCCTTTTCTATTGTGCGTTCACCCAAAAAAATCCAAGTTTTCCTTTTCAAGCTACATAAAGGGATATATGGAGGACACACAGGAGGAAGATCTATGACACACAAAGCTATTAGCCAAGGCTACTAGTGACCTTACATTCAGAAAGATGTCCAGGTATACTCAAAGAAATGCGAGAAGTGTCAGAGGAATGCACCCCTGCACAGGCAGCCTACCGAGGACCTTAACCCCATCACAAGCCCATGGCCTTTTGCATAGTGGGGACTGGACATCGTTGGCCCACTACCTAAGGCTCCCAACAATAAAAAGTTCATAATCATGGCAAGAAACTATTTCTCAAAATGGGCTGAGGTTGAACCCTTAACCAATATCAGATATGTGGACGCTAAGAAATTGGTATGAAAAAACATAATCACCAGGTTTGGTATTCCATGTTCCATAGTTGTAGATAATGGAAAGCAGTTTGACAGCTCCATGTTCAAGACATTCTGTTCAGGTTTGGAAATAAAAAATTATTTCTCAACACCCTCGTTCTCGCAAAGCAATGGCCAAGCAGAGATCTCAAACAAGGCACTCCTATCAAAACTCAAAAGAAGACTAGAGAAAGCCAAGGGAAAGTGGGTGGACGAGCTCCCCTTGGTGCTATGGACATACCGAACAACTCCTAAAAGTTTAACAGGTGAAACACCATTTGCTATAGCCTATGGCTTGGAAGCAGTGATCTTCCTAGAAGTGGGACTTCTTACCATCAGAACTGAAGCTTTTGAGTTCGAGAACAACAGCATCCACATAGCTCAAGACTTGGATCTAGCCGAGGAAAGGAGGGAATGAGCCCTAATCAAGCTGGCAGCCTACCACCAACAGCTCTCAAAATTTTACAGCAGACATTTCAACCATAGAAACTTTCATGTCGGCGAGCTAGTGCTTATAAAGGTCCTTCTCCATACAAAGGATCCCCTTGGTGGAAAGTTAGGCCCAAACTGGGAGGACCCGTACAAGGTCACATCAATCACAGGCACAAGAGTATATAAACTTGAAGATTTAGAGGGAAAGCAGATCCCAAGGCCTTAGAATGCTCAAAATTTAAGGAAATTTTATCATAGAAGCTTTAGCTGTAAATTCCATTTTTGAATGATGAATGAAGAAACATCTTAGAAGCTTATGCATACAGTCTTACGATGTCTCAAGAAAGCCCCAGCACGACTAGGCAACAAAAGACTCAGTTGACTTCGAGTCAAGCCTGGGTAAGAAAGTCCTAGCACGACTAAGTAGCAAATGACCCAGTTGACTTCGAGTCAAGCCTGGGCAAGAAAGCCTTAGTACAACTATGCAGCAAAAGACCTAGTTGACCTTGAGTCAAGCTTGGGCAAGAAAGCCCTAGCACGACTAAGTAGCAAATGACCTAGTTGACTTCGAGTTAAGCCTGGGTAAGAAAGCCTTAATATAACTATGCGGCAAAAGACCTAGTTGACCTTGAGTCAAGCCTGGGCGGGAAAGCCCTAGTACGGTTAGGCATCAAAAGTCCCAGTTGACCTCGAGTCAAGCCTGGGAAAGAAAGCCCTAGCACTGCTAGGCAGTAAAAGATCCAGTTGACCTCGAGTCATGCCTGTGCAAAAAGCCATAGCATGGTTAGGCGACAATTCCCAGTTGACCTCGAGCTAAGCCTAGACAAGAAAGCCCTAGCATAATAAGACTTTCAAGATTTCTACATCTTTTGTTGAGAGATTAGAATGGGCACGGTTCCTAGCTCGGCTAGACGAAAGACCTAGCTCGGCTAAATGAAGGAGTTCGGCTAGGCACGGCGTCTTAGCTCGACTAGGTGAATGTGATATCCTAGTATTCAACATTAAAAAGAGGGAGGGAGTTCTTGGGCTTTAAAAGAAAAATCTTGAACCCTTATATTCAACGAGGCCTTTTCCTAGGTGGTAGAGACCCTAGTAGAATTCCGCAGTTAAGCGTGCTTGGGCAAGAGCAATGTAAGGATAGGTGACCCTCTAGGAAGAAAAAATCATGAGGGCTTTGTCCAAAGCAGACAATATCATTACCATATGAAGGGTCGGGGTGTAACAGTGAAAGGCCTAGTTCGGCTAGGCAAGGTGTCCTCGTTTGGTTACGCACGATGTCTAGCTTGGCTAGTCAACCAAGGTCATGTGATCTTAGCTCGACCAGCTGAAAGGCCTAGTTCGACTATGCACAACGTCCTAGCTCGGCTAGATGAAAGGCCTAATTTGGCTAGGCACGGCGTCCTAACTTGGCTAGATGAAAGGCCTAGTTCAATTAGGTATGGTGTCTAGCTCGGCTAGTCAGCCGAGGTCTAGATGATCTTTAAAAATCATTGCGAGACAAAGTATCCTAGCTTAGCTGGACGAAAGGCCTAGTTCGGTTAGGCACGGTGTCCTAGCTCAGCTTGTCACCCAAGGTTGATTTGACCCAATCAGTACATAGGTGATGAATGTAAAAAGTAGAGCTATAAAATATCAAAATGCTGCATGGATAGCCGAACAAGAAACTTCATTCCATTAAAAATTAAAAGAAAATGAAAGTACAGGTGTGGCGGGCTGACCTCATAGATGGGATTAAGGTGTGCACCGCAAACTTCGGAAAATGAAAAAGAAATAAAAAAGCTAAGTAACATGAGCAGCATCCTCAAGCTGTTGCGGATCTTATGTTGGCTCTGTCCCAGCTATCTCCACCTGAGTAGGAGGGTCTTCGGCATTCTCCTCCTCTCCCTGAGCAGCTTCTCCTTGGGGTTCCTCATCCTCTAGAGTTAAGTCCATTGTGACATTGGTGGGGGAGGTCCCGTGTTCGGGCCACAAAGGCTCGAGCTCTTCGAATTCGTCACCATCCTCGGGATGATTAGATGTGTGCCTGGGGAAAGGGGAGGAATGTCAACTAGGTGTCTAGGAGTGGGAGAAGGTAACTCAGGGTCTTCTTGTTCAAGAGGGGGAGGATTTACCATGACCATTAAGATTGGTTCGGCTTCGATTACGGGGCCTGGAGAAATGGCAACCCCGAGCTGATGTACAAGTTGGTAAGTAAACGGTATGGTGGGCTGGATCTAGGGGACCACCCTGTGGATCCGGGCTCGACCTGGGTGGCGGTAAGAGCAGCATCCCACCCCATCTCGAAGATAGGGTTCTGCATACTCCTCACCTAGGCTTCGTACACGTTCCTAGCCTTCTCATACCCCTCCTCGTACCTCTTCTTGGTCACTCGGACATTTAAGGCATTGAGGTCGACATTTTCTTGCTCAAGCGCTGCCTTGGCCTTAGATGACTCGTCTAGTTGGTCGATCACTGAGGTGAGGTTGGCCTTTTATTCCTTGACTGAGTCCAGAGTTTGGGTAGGCTAGACCTCGACCTCTTCTTTTACTGCATAGGCCTCGCCAACCCGTTCTTGTAAAACTTTAACATCCTCCCTGAGCTTCAGGACTTCAATGTGCAGGAGGTCGTGCTTCTCCTGCAGCTAGCTGCACCGATCGGCAGCTTCCATGCCCATTTAAAGGCCGTGCCCGACAATAGAAGAGTTTAAAAATATAATAATGATAATAATGTAAACAGTTTACATATGGAGCTCGGGAGTGAATTCTTACCACAATAACATGTTGGGTGGCCTGCTTGCTTAGGGTGGCATTAGGAAGGGCCGCATATGATTCCTTATCTTTTGGCAGACAAATGCTTTTTGCTAAGGCCCACGCCACGTGGTGCCTCTCTTGCACTGAGTCTTGAGCAGTGAGTGGCTTGCCACGATAAGTGGGGGAAAAGGAAAGAGGTACCTCGGTGGGCAGCTCGGAACCCTCTGATTGGGTCAGCGTGAGTGAGGTGGATAGTTCGATCCAGCACTGCATTTTTTGCTCGACATCTTTGGAGGTCGTGCTCCTCTTCTTGGAAGCCCGAGGAGGAGGAGGAGGTGGAGCTTGAGCTCGGGGTGTAGTCTGGACACTCACGATCAGCCTCAAGGGTTGAGAAAAGGAGGCCCCCGTTAGTGGACGGATGTTGAAAGTTAGTACGGGTACACTTTTGAGTAGGACTAAGAGGTTCCTCTGTGACATTTCAATGGCGTCGAGCACGGTCTGATTTGCCGAGCTTGAGGATGGCCTGATGCTGACTGCACTGGATGTGGAGGCACCCATGCTCTGTCCTCCTTCGATAGCAGTCTCCTCGGTGGGTACTAGTTGATGCCTAAGCTATTTTGGGCGGAGAGGCTCCCCGTTGAAAAGACTTTTGAACACTCGAACGTCCCTGTCCTAGTTAAGCACCCGCTGAAGGTGTGCAAAGTTGATATGGCTGTCTCTACAGTCCTTCCTGCCCTTTATGGCGAAGGTGTTGCAGTAAGCAGCTGAAAAAAGAAAGGTACTAGAGCTCGCGATAGAATAAAACGAAAACAATTTATGAATAAATCATAGGGGAAAGGAGCTCGGCTACCTAGAGATCCAATTTTCGTGGGGCAGAGTCATGCACGGGGGTCGTGGATGTGAAACGCAAATTCCGGACCACATGAAACACCCACAAACAACCGTACAAAGCGGAAAAGCAACACCTTATTCAATGTTTTACCCTTAAGATAAAAGCATACATGCATTAAATATATCACCCTCAGACTTATAACACATGGTTCCAACATCAAAAACACGTAAACATACATGGTGTAAAAGAAACAAAAGTGAAGACTGCAGATCTTTCGTCTCTCATGTTAGGGTTGGTATACTGAAAATCATGTTTTTAGTATTTAATTTTATTTTAATAAAATTAATTTCTTATTTTGTGAGAATATTTATGAGTAATGTATGCTTATCATTTCTTTGTTATGCATGGATGTCCAATATTATGTATAGCATTTAATCTGTTGTATAAAGTACGATTTATACATAGAATACCAGATTTTAGATTCTTGCAGAATATAAATTTTATGTTCACAGTTTAGATGGAAATGGATATACCATCGGTACGACTGTAACACAGAGTTTTAGTAGGCCTGTCTTGGTTACGGGGAATAGATAATAGTGTCGTCTATTGTTCCGACTCTCTGTACCAGTACACTTTGTGTGTATTGAACGGGATATTTGGGGTAATTAATTTTACACTAACTATATAAATTAATTCACATGACAAGGTTATTGTGAATAGTGCTTATCCTCTCAATTTTAAAATAATTATTGATTTGCATAAATTTAATATTCGTTGTTTTGATTCATTAGAAGTTGTGATCTTATATGGATCTATATTACCTCTGAGTTAGATAACGGTATTTTTTATATGGCAATTATTAATTATTGATGGAATCCACGTCCCGAATGATCGGGATTGATGATACCCCCCTAAGAATGTGTATAAGTTTTGACCGGATCAAACCCTGTAGGTGAATTTAATTATCCAGCGGTCAAATAAGTTAAGCGAAATGGCTTGAGAAATATAAAGATACCAATTAAATTAAATTGTTAGTAATTAAATTTAATTGGTGGGTATTGAGAATCTTAACGTGGAGGGAAATGGTAAGCATTTAATAACATGAGTTCAATGTAAAAAAGTCTTGAGATTATGGGTCAGAGTGCAATTATAGTTATTTAGTAGTGTGAACTGTAATTCAGTATTTTATAAAAATTGGAGATACCGCTACGTCTTTCCATAATTATAGAAATCGCTGGTAGGTATTTGTGTTCTATTGGAAGTCTTACTCATAATTACTTTATAGGTTCTTACTGTTACCCTATATATATGCGGGTAGGCTGAACCTGTTTTATACAATGATATATGATAATTCTGTCTTTCAAAGACTAAATATATCTGGCTTCTGCCGGTACGGGTTGTCGATAGTCCGTAGCCCATACTACGTTCGAGGATCCCGTAAAGGAATATAGTAGAAGATCTGATAGGAGCTTCAGCTCGGAATCAAATCGTAGTTGAAGAATCGATCGACAAAAGGTATTCTTCTAAATTAATTTTGGTTGCATGGGTTTTATTTTGATTGTTCTTTGTCAAACATTTTATCTGGAGCCCGTTTCGGTGTTTGCCCGTCTAGTTATTTTTTACCGAAATTCGTTTACAAAAACAATGATCTTGGCAGTTTTGCCTCCAGCATCTCCGACACATTCGGATCAACTTGCGTGATCGGTACCTGAAAAACATTTCAAATCTCATACCATGAGCCAAAGCTCAACAGAAACTTGATAAACATAAAATAAAAGCTAAACATGCTAGCAGATGTAATATGTACACTACGACTCGCTTGATCCTCAAAAACAAGTTAGAAATAGTTTAACATCACGACTCACAAGAGCCTTGGAAACAGTTTGAAAACAATTTTATATACATACAAGCATGCTATAAAGCTTCACGTGTAAAGATTTGACCTCCGACTCCCACGAGCCCCACTCCCACGAGCCCTACATGCAACACAGATATGACCACCGACTCCCACGAGCCCCACATGCAACACAGATATGATCACCAACTCCCATGAGCCCTACATACAGTTCTATGATATTAGGATGATTCACACCCAACAAAGGGATCTTCTTAGGCTTTTACCGAAGGACCACAGCCCTATCTAATACACTGTTAGCCGGAGTTAACCTATGCAACACATGCAACTCACACGACACATGCAACCCATACAACGCACCACGTGCAACACACGCCACGCAACACGTGCTTCTGCAGGACCACTTTTTCGTCCCTCTGATTTCCATGCATACATATGCGTTGTTAACCAGAGTTAGCATTCATCGGACCACTTTTCTGTCTATCGTTAATCAGAGTTAACCTTTATCGGACCACTTTTTTGTCCATCACAATCACACATACACATAAATAAAATTAGAGTTTTATATACCCAATGATCACATATCCGTCCTACAAGATGCATGAATAAAATTAGAGTTGTAAATACACAAAACCACGCAAACACTACGTTTCGTATAACGACGGCACTCGTTACATAACCAATCACGACATCACATGCCACATACCCGACATCCACTCACTCAGACAACTCGTCCACTCACTAGGACGACCAACAACCTACAAAACAAAATCCAACTCGAAGGCCAACACCAAGCCTCCCACGACACAATTTTCATAAACATTTTCACAAAACACCATTTTCCCCCAAAACCCCATCTTTAGAAAAAGAACCTCAGACCCAAACACGTCCCGCACCCAACGATATACAAACACCGAACACTCATCCGTGCACCAACACCCCGTATCTAACCACGCACGTCACCCCCGAGGACGACAATAAGACCTAATCAAACTCCCGAGGCCACAACACGGCCCCCAAACAACCAAAACAACCCTAACACACTTCAATCGACTGAGCCCTATAATTTAGTCAATTGACAAGCTACTCGAAACGAAACCGAAAAGCAAACCCAGGCCAGTCGACTGAACACCTCGGTTCAGTTGACTGAACATCCCTACTGTTGACCCCATCGACTGAACCACCCAGTTCAGTCGATTTACCCACCGCGAAAATCGATTCTCGCCACTAGAACATCCATTGCAAACCCAGAATTGAAGCAACCAAACTCCTTTTTGACACCCTCAGACATACCTAAACCCAAAACCACAAGAAAATACCTAAAAAAATGCCTCAAAACCCGTTTCATCCAACCGAAAATAACCAAAAATAGTTTTGAACCAAAACCTAACTTTTCGAAACATAAATCGATTTTTCATGCATTTTTAACCGGTAAAAACATATACAATTACACATAACATTTTTGTAAGACATGAGAGTCTAAGATGCTACCTTGTTGAGTAAAAAACTCAACGTCTTGAGCCACGTGAAAAAATAAACTTCGTTAGAACAAAATTTCATCTAGATGAATGCGTAGCTCACCGCAAGGAAACTATGGATCTACTATTGTTCGTAAAAAACCAAACTCCAGGCTCCCAAGAAGTTAGAGAGAAAGCAGAGCTTTCTAGGGTTTTCAAAAACTAGAGATGGAAAATATCTTTGAAAATATCTAAGGACTGATATTTATAGACTCGCAAAAATATATATATATATTTTAAAATTCACACCACAATGCCTAACGGCCTAAAAAACCAACCTCACATGCATATCTAAGCCCGATCATGCATAAAACGTATATAAATATGCCATAACCAAAACGATAAATAACGCGTCAAATGGCAAAAAATGGATCAGGGTATCACAACTCTACCCCCTTAAAGGAATCTTGTCCCCGAAATTCGCCACAAGGTCAAAAGAAAATGACCCTGTTGATCGAAATCAACGCAAGCACGAGAAGTGATTAGCCAAACCATTCCTAGGATACGGTCAAATAAGGTCATGCATTCTAATCAACAACTAACTACCTCAAAGACACGGGATCTACAACTCGTCCCAACCTCACATGCTGAGCAACTGATGTCTCCACACCCAGCACACAACCCACAGAGTTCATCTCCAACTCCACAACTAATGAAATGAAGAAACACGATGCTCCCATGTTGGTAAGAACACTGGCCCATAGTCTGCACACTAAGTCAGTACCTCTACTCACTAGAGGAATAGCTGCATTATCAGGCACAACCGGTGCCTTGGAAGAACTGGGATCTGTAAGGGCATACACTCGACCTTGCATCATCCTGGTTTATCCTCCATAACTTGGGATTATTGGCCGTAATACAGACTGAACTGATGTACCCCTGTCTACAATCCTAGAAGTTTAGGCTGTTGGCTGCTGATAACCTCGTCGATCCTGCACCGACGAGACGACTGGTGCACCAGCCATGCTCGGCACACTACCTCTCCGAGGATAGTTCCTGTAAGTATGCCCTGGTTGACCACACCCAGAACAAATTGGCGGCTCCCTCCGCTGCGACTAAACTGGCGCCAAACTCTTGGACTGCTTTGGCTGTGGGCAATCAGCCGCACGATGCCTGGGCTGCCTGCACCGATAGCAGATCAGCTCCCTCAGCTCTGGCCTGCTAAATGAAGCCACTGATGGTGCTAGTGCAAAAAATTGCTACGGTAATCTAGATGTATAAAAACTAGGGATAAAGGAGTTTTGCCTCTTGTTGGAATTCCCACATAACCGTACCTCTGTCCCACCCTATGGTGCCCTGACCTCCCTAGAACCCCGAGTCTCACTAAAGGTATTCTTGATAATCACTGCCGATTCCACCAGCTCCGTAAAAACACGCAGCCTCATCCCTGCCACGCGCTCCCTGATCGCCGGACTAAAACCCCGCTCAAATCTCCTCGACTGTAGCTCATTTGTGCCCACCAACTCTGGTACAAATCGTGATAGGCTGGTAAATCTGACCTCGTACTGCACAATATTCATCGCCCCTTGGGTGAGAGCATAGAACTCCCCTCTGTACAAATTTCTTGAAGAAGCCAAAAAGTATTTCTTTAGAAAAACCCCTGTGAAAGCTGTCTATGTGCCCTCCACAATATTTCGGGCGTATTTTCACCACTCATGAGCATCCCCTCTCAAGTGGAAAGTAACAAAAGGAACCCGTAAATCGTCCTCCATTATCTGTAGTGTATCAAGGATCTGAGTCACAAGCTCCAACCACTCTATAGCCACCTAAGGGTCAAGATCCCGAGCAAAGGTAGGAGGTTCAAGACGCTTGAACTCCCGCATTGCCACCGTCGCCTTCAACTCGGGTTCTCTCTCTCTCCCCCTAACGATCTCAACCAGTTGGCCAATGGAACCTACCAGTGCACGCAGCAACTCTACTGCGTCAATTGGTTCTTAGGGAGCATTTGCATCCCTAGCATCAGAGATAGGAACATCCCTTTGGCCAAAACAATGGCTACGGCCTCGACCACGGCCTCATCCTCTCCGCGCAGACATCGCGTCTATAAGAAAGGGCAAACAGAACATAAGATGCAGCACATCGCCTGAACATAAACGCTAACCACATAAGCATACTAATACGTAGCTACATAGGTTCACGCTAAACAAACCTCACATACCGAGAACAATCGACAAGAGTGACGCGTCAATTTTGGTAACCTACTTAGATTCCTTACCAGAAAATACATCGGCCAAACGCCTTTCTAACTCGGCTTCCAAGCTTGTTAACCCCAAAGCCCAAAGGTAAGACTGCTCAATCCTAAGGTTGAACCCCCATGCTCATGTATATTCAACATTCACATATTCAACACGCTATCATGCTCATGCTATCAAAACATCTAAACACATGCAATCAATCACACACAATCAATCTCACCCGGCGATGCACCCTCTTTCCACAACTCTTATGTATTCGAACCCGAAACTTTGATACTATGTTATCACACCCCAAACTCTGGGCCATGTGAAACACTCACAAATAACCGTACAAAGCTAAAAAGTAACACCCAACCTGATGTTTTATGTTAGTTCTAGGCAACCCAAGAGGGGGTGAATTGGCTCTTAAAAAATTAATAACAATTTTGAAAACCTTTTAATATAGCAAATAAACGTAGCAAAATAATTAAAAATTAAAGCAATGCAAATATTAAAGAGGTTAGGGATAGAGAGAATGAACCAAACACCAAGGATTTATAGTAGTTCAACTTCTTCCAAGCCTGCGTTCACTCTTCAAGTTTTTCCTTGAGAATTTTCACTATGTAGAATGCTTCACGGGCGCATTCAAAGCCTTATAACTTCAAGACTTCGCTTAAGCAAACGAATATTTACAGACACATTCAAAAGCCTATAATAGCTTCACGACGATCCTATGAAAATAATTTTCTATTTTCTTCTAATCACTCTTGAACTCTTCTTTGATGAGATTTACTCACTCAATCAAAGAATAAAGGGTAACTCACCTTGAATACAATATATGAAGTAATTAAATGAGAAGCACTCACTCTCTTTATAGAAATTGATTGACAATAAATGAAGAGGTAAAGAGAGATGAGGAACAAGAGTTGGAGTTCAGCAATAAATGAAAGTTTGAGAATTTTGAGTTTGAATCAAGTAATAAAACAACAATTTAAGTCTCCAGAAAGATTAAATACTGATAAGTAACTCCTTATATAAGCTCTTGAGCAAGATATGCAATCACAAGATTAGGCATTAAAACACTATTATGGTATGCATTTTTAAGATAATTGGCAATATTAACTTAGAAAGATTTTTGCTTCACAACAATTATGTGCAAAGTGATTTTTTTAAAATCCAAGAAGTCATACATATAGATGATCTATCAGAAGGAATTTATCATACACAACCATTCATCCTTAAGCATAAAAAAATTAAACTATTAAACCATTCAACCACATCATGCAATCACCATAAACAAACAACAACAACAACTAGAAATGTTAAAACTATTACAACTTCTCCTTCAATAGAAAAATACTTAATGTTTGGTAGTGTTACTTTTCCTTACTTTCTCTAACTTCCTCTACCGATCCCTTTCAAACTTCACTCCCCTTCACTCCACTTTCTCCCATTTTGAAATTGTCAAAAAAGGGTCAATCATTGGTAGTCCATGAAACGTTTGAATTGCTTTTTTGCTTCTGCCTTCTGTTTTCTTGTGGAGGCTCATTCCTTGGATGATCGAGCTCGTTCATGTTTGCCTTCTACTGCTGCCATGGCTTCAAAGGTGGCAGCCAAGGCAAGATCTGCTTCACACTTTAGACGAGCTGCTTTCTCTTTTTTGATTTTCTTGGGCTTGAACTCCTTGCTCCAAGCTTTACGAATCCATTGAAGATGTTCATCGGCTTTTTGAGAATTGGCATACACAATAGTGATAATCCCCTGGTCATATTCTTTTCTAACCTAGTGTAGGATTGCCTTATTACAATTTACTATAAAGACAATGTTGTCATCTATGGTTTTACAAAGGGCTCTCCCGGCATCAGTTGCATTCTCAACGTCACACTGAAGGCTACAGTTGGTTTTATCTAAATGCTTAACCTTTTCAAATAAGGAAGATATAGATTTGTTGAGATCAAAAAAGTTTTGATCAACCTTATTTTAGAAGGAAGATAAGGAAGAGGATAGATCTTTAATCATGGTAACAACCTGAGAGAGGTCAACACTGAGAGGAGCAGAAGAAGAGGCAAGTGGAGTAAATAGAGCATGAACATGTGTACTAGGAGGAGGAGCATGAGAAAGACCCGGAGAGTCTGTCCTAGCGGATGGAGGGGTAGGAGAATCAAAGTCAACACGGATAGGAGAAAAGTCTCGTGATGCAAACTGAGTACGAGAGGCAGATGTCGTACCACGCTTGGTGGTCCAAACTCCATCAACCAGAGAGATTTACATGTGCTTTAGGGTAGAAGCGCCATACAAATCATGTTTGGAGAATGACACCATCTTCTCAGTAGATAAGTCTACACCAAAATGGCAGAAGTCTTGGGATAGATACATAGTACGTGGATGGGAGGAATTTAACTTGCTATGCGATTGCAACTTGTCAGAAATGAACAAGAAACCTAAGTCTAGGTTCTTTTGTTCCAGTATGCACCACATGATAAAAACATGTATGTATGCCACTTCACCGATTTTTCCAATTGGGGGAGAAAAATGTGGTTCACCATATGATGCAAGATACGCATCTCTAGCTTAAGGGAGTTTGCTTCTAAGGATTTGGTAAGGTCAATTTTATCATTCTCAAATATGTTTTTCATAGTATCAGAAAAGGCAAAACCATCAAGGTCTGTAGGTCGCTTATTGCAAGATACACAAAGTTCACCCTCCGGAATGAAAAGGATTTTATTTAAGATAGAGGGGGTTAAATGAATTCCAACACCATTTACCCACCCGAGACTCTCTCCCACCCGAGACTCGAAAAGAGATCCTTGAAACGCATTTCAATGGAGTCAAAAAAATGAAATCTATGCAACGTCCAGGGATAACTTTGCGATTTACAAAAGAAGCAAAATAGAGTTGTTGAAACTTGGGGAATTTGAAACTTACGGCTTCGGATATTGCAACCGTCGCCTTCGTCGTTGAGGTGGTCATCTTCTTTTTTTGGTGGCCCTAGGGTTCGAAGAACCCGTTTCGTTGGTGCGCTTTGAGCTCTTTCCCATCATCCTCGGTGGCATCTTATTTGATTTGGGGTTGGAATCAAATAGACAAGGAGGGTGGAGATGAAGAGTCAACACATTTTCAAAAGGGAGAAAAACGACGAGAGATGAACAATTTGTGAGAGAGAGAGAGAGAGGGAAATGATGCGACGTGTGGGGACCGACACCTCTTTATATAGGCATAAAGATTTGTGTCGTCGCATATGTCATTTGTGTTGACAACTTTCTTCACGAGTGTGGGTGACACAGAATAAGAATTGTGTCGACACGATTAAGTTTTATGTCGATACTAATTTACCGAGAGTCAGGCAACGAATTTGAGTCGACATTATATAGAAAATGGTCGACACTTTTTCTCGTAGTGGCACTTCTATACAATTTTGGGTCAACTCAGCACACATGTGTCGAAACTTTTTCATGTGGTGGCGACACTTTTCACACATCAATGAAGAATGTCAAAAGCTTTAAAATGTATTGAAAAAATATGATTAGTATGCCATATTAATAATGAATTAGGAGCACATAATATACCAAGTTTCTTCTAATATAGCAAATTCTTTTTTCATTAAGGGGTTTGTGAAAATGTCAGTTAATTGGTAATATGTGTCTATGAATTCAAGTTCGATATTACCTTTTTTGCACACGATCCCATATAAAATAATGTTTAATCTCATCATACTTGGTTCTTAAGTGTTGTATTGGATTCTTGAATATATTAATTGCACTTGTGTTGCCACATTTTATAGGGATATGATCTAAATAAAAATATAGTCCTCTAATTGTTATTTCGTCTAAAGAACTTGTGTACAACAGCTTCCAACTGCAATGTGCTCAGCCTCGACTGTAGACAAGACTACTGAGTTCTGTTTCTTGCAAAATCAATAGATTAGTGAGTGTCCTAAGAATTGACAGGTTCTACTTGTACATTTTCTATCTACTTTACAATTAGCAAAATTAGCATCTGAATAGCTAAATAACTCAAAGGATATTCTTTTAGGATAGAATAATCTTAGAGTTTGTGTACCTAAGAGGTATCTAAAGATGCGCTTAACAGTGATCACGTGTGATTCTTTAGGATTTGATTGAAATCTAGCGCACACACATACACTAAACATAATATCGGGACGACTAGCAGTTAAATATAATAGAGATTCAATCATACATCTATATCGCTTTTCATCTATTACTATATCGCTTTGTTGTAGGACACATCGAAGTTTCCATAGGTTTTGCTTTCAGCATGTCAAACCTCTTCAATATGTCCAGCGTGTACTTATCTTGATTGATATAGATTCCTTCTTGGGTTTGTTTGATTTGAAATCCAAGAAAGTAGTTGAGCTCACCCATCATACTCATCTCGAATTCTCCCTTCATACACTTAGCAAAGTTCTTGCAAAAGGATTCGTTAGTTAAACAAACAATAATGTCATCTACATAAATTTGGACAACTAGCATATCATTTCTTTGAGACTTGATGGAAAGAGTGGTATCAATTTTTCTTTTTAAAAACTCATTTTCAATCGAGAATTTGCTTAGCCTTTCATACCATGTTCTAGGTGCTTGCTTTAAACCATAAAGAGCCATGGTAAGTTTGTAAACATGGTTTGAAAAATCTAAAATTTCAAAACTAGGAGATTGTTTCACAAAAACTTCCTCTGAGATTATACCATTTAAAATGGCACTTTTGACAACCATTTGATAGAGTTTGAAGTTTTTAAATCATGAAAAAGTAAGCTACATCCTAATGGCTTCAAACCTATCCACAAGTGCAAAAGTCTCATCAAAATCGATGCATTCTTCTTAATTGTAACATTGGGTTAGCAATTGAGCTTCGTTCCTAAGAACTACTCCATTCTCATCTATTTTGTTTTTAAAGATTTATTTTGTACCGATGATAGAGTGTTCCTTAGGTCTTGAAATTATAGTCCAAATCTTATTTTTTTCAAATTGTTTAAGTTCTTCTTGCATAGCCAAGGTCCAAAACTCATCGTTTTTTGCTTCCTCAAAATGCTTTGGCTCAGTCTAAAAAAAAATTCTAAATTACCATAAACATTATGTAGAGAGAATCGAGTTTTGATACATTTAGATGGATCACCAATGATAAGATCTTTTGGGTGACTATGAGCATACCTCCACTCCTTAGGTAAATCTAAATTTTTTAGATTTGAAGATCCAGTAGCATGTTGGACTTCAATTTATTGAGGAGTTGAAGCTTCCTCTTGATCGGTTCTTCTTTTTCTTTGATGTAGATATCTTCATTACCTTTTTCATTGTCAATCAAGTCATCTTCACAAAAATTCTTTGAAGAACCAATATTAGTTTCACAAAAAAATAACATGTATAGATTATTCAACAACTAGAGTCCTTTAGTTAAAAATCTATGTACTTTGCTAGATATAGAATATTCTAAGAAAATACCATTATCATATTTTACGTTAAACTTGTTCAAAAGTTCTTTGTTGTTATTTAAAACAAAACATTTGTACCCAAAGACGCGAAAATAACTGACATTAGGTTTTTTTCTATTACATAGCTCATATCGAGTTTTTTTTAGAGAAGCTCGTATCATAGTTCTGTTTATGATAAAACAAGCGGTATTGATAGCCTCAGCCCAAAAGTATATTGGTAGATTATTTTTATGGAGCTTGGTTCTTGCCATTTCTTCAAATGTCATATTCTTTCTCTCAACAACTCCATTTTCTTGAGGAGTTTTAAGAGCAGAGAAGTTATGGTTAATCTAATTTTTATCACAAAACTTTTTAAAATTTTTATTTTTAAATTCTCTACCATGATCAGTTTGGATAATTGTAATTTGAAAACCCTTTTCATTTTGAACTATCCGAGACAGTTTTACAAAAGAGGCAAATACTTCATCCTTATGAGCTAAGAAAAGCACCCAAGTGTATCTAGAGAAATTATCAATAATAACAAAGGCATATCTCTTGCCTCTAAAGCTTAAAGTTTTTGTTGGGGTAAATAAGTCCATGTGCAATAGTTGTAATGGGCTAGAAGTTGAAATCTCATTTTTGGAATAAAAAGAACTTCTAACTTGTTTGCCTTGTTGACATGCATAACACATTTTGTTTTTTTTCAAATTTGATTTGGGATAACCCAATCACCAATTCATTTTTCAAAAGTTTGAAATCAAGTTTATGTTTGCATGTCCAAGCCTTCTATGCCACAACCAACTATTATCACTCAAGACAGTTAAGCACTTGGTGTCATTTTTAGAAAGATCATTTAGAGTAAATGTATAAATATTTTCATGTTTATGATCTTCAAAAATAATTTTGTTATTGGTTGAATCTTCAATAACACACTTAGCATGATCAAAGACAACCATGTGGCCTTTGTCACAAAGTTGGCTTATGCTAAGAAGGTTATGTTTCAAACCATCAACAAGCAAAACATTTTCAATAGAAGGAGAAGGAATTTTTCCAATACACCAAATTCTTATAATTTTTCCTTTGCTATCGAGATGAAAACATCTATTGGTCGCCCGTTATGTGTCTTGAACAAGCCCTATCGAGAGATGCAAACATCGATTGGTCGCCTGTCATGTGTCTTGAACAAGCGCTATCGAGATACCACATTTCCTCCTTGAATGAGGATTTGAGACACACCTGTAAGGAGAATCAAGTCTTGATTTTTGGTACCTAAATTTTCTTAGGTCCTTTGATGTTAGTTCTTTGAGGATGTGTTCCTTTTGGAACTTAAACCTTCTTGACAAAAATATTTAAAAGTTTTCTATGTAGACAATGTGTGACAGTGTGTCATTGTTCATAGCAATGAAAACATGTAGCATTTTTATGATTTGAAGATACTTTGACAAAAATATTCATTAAGAACTTTTGTTTCTTCTTTGATTTATACTCAATTTCGACTTTGTTAAAAACACATTTTTGTATGTCAAGAAATTTGTCTAAGTTTTTCTTTTCTTGACTGAACTTATAAACAGTTTTGGTAAGGTCTTTAAGCTTTTCTATCAAAACCTTATTTTCATCTTTCAAAAATAAAAACTTGTTTTGATAAAATAAGTTTTTTACTTTTCAAAGTTTTAATTTCACTTGAGGTGGAAATAACTAACTTCTTTAAAATAGAGTTCTTAGCACCCATTTTTCTTAATTTATCATGTAAATCTTCAAATGCATTTTGTAGCTCATCTAAAGAGAAAGAGTTATGGGTTACCTCATCATCTTCTCTAGCTATGAGGCATAGATTAGCAACTTTGTTCTCTTCTTTTTCACCTTTGGAGTTGCTGTCATCTCTTTCACCCCATGCAGCTATCATAGCCTTCTTGAATTATTTTTTGAGTAAAGGACATTTAGCTTTGACTTGTCCAGGCTTTTCGCGCTCATAGCAGATGATTTTCTCTTTCTTATAGTCGTTTTTGAATTTGCTAAAGTCACCTTGGAGTTTGGTACGCTCACCTCGGTGTCCTTCCTTCTTGAAGAACTTTCTTCCTCCTTGTTTCTTATTTCTAAGAAAATCACTTGAACTTCTTTGGGATGAGAGCCATGTCTTCGTTCTCATCACTTGAGAAATTTTTGTTGGACTTTTCATCATGAGTTGAGGATTTAAAGGCAATACCCATCTTCTTTTTGTTATCATCCTCATCATCCATCTTTATATTCATCTCACGAGTCATGAGAGATCCAATAAGTTCTTCTAAGCTAAGAGTGTTGAGGTCTTTAGCTTCTTAGATAGCTATGACCTTAGCTTCCTAACTCTTAGGCATACACCTGAGAATTTTTCTCACCGTTTTTGTATTGAAATAAATCTTATCGAGAGTTTTTGTCCATTTATAATATCAGTAAAGCGTGTAAATATATGAGATAGGATTTTATCATTCGTCATTTTGAATAATTCATAATTATGCACAAGCAGGCTTATTTTGAACTCCTTCACTTGGTTAGTACCCTCATGGGTAACTTCAAGTCTATCTCATATTTCTTTTGCGGTGTCACATATGGAGATCCTATTGAACTCATTTGGGTCAAGTGAGCAATATAGAAGATTCATAGCCTTAATATTTTTTAAAATCTCTCTAATGTCATTTTCAGTCCATTCAGCTTTTGGTTTAGGGACCGAAGCCCCTTTAACGGTTTTGGTGGATCTTTCAGGTCCATTAATAATAACCCGCCAAAGGTCGTAGTCTATGGCTTGAATGTAGATTCTCATTCTAACCTTTAAATAATTGTAATTTGTTCCTTTGAACAAGAGAGGTATATTGGTCCATTGACCTTCGAATTGGATAGGTCCGATGGTAGTGGTTGTCATATAAACTCTTAGACGGTTAAGTAAAAAAACATTAGTCCAAGCTCTTATACCAATTGTTAGTTCTAGGCAACCCAAGAGGGGAGTGAATTGGGTCTTAAAAAATCAATAATAATTTTTAAAACTTTTTTAAAACCTTTTAATACAGCAAACAAATATAGTATAATAATCAAAGATTAATGCAATGCAAATATTAACGAGGTTAGGGATAGAGATAATGAACCAGACACCAAGAATTTATAGTGGTTTAGTTTCTTCCAAGTCTACATCCACTTCTTAAGTTTTTTCTTGAAAATTTTTACTATGTAGAATACTTCACATGCGCATTTAAAGCCTTATAATCTCAAGATTTCGCTTGAGCAAACGAATGTTTATGGACACATTCAAAAGCCTATAACAACTCCAAAATGATCCTATGAAAATACACTCATGTTTTCTTTTAATCACTCTTGAACTCTTCTTTGATGAGATTTACTCACTCACTCAAAGGATAAGGGGTGACTCACCATTGAATACAATAAATAAAATAATTAAATGTGAAACACTCGCTCTCTTTACAAAAATTAATTGATAATAAATGAAGAGGTAAACAAAGATAAGGAACAAGAGCTAGAGTTCAGCAATAAATGAGAGTTTGAGGATTTTGAGTTTTAATAAAGTAACAGACAGTGATTGTAACTCTCCAGAGAGATTAAATGCTAAAAAGTAACTCTTTATATATGCTCTTCAGCATTCATGACTGTTGGAGGCAGGTGAGGGTATTGAATGCCAAAAATCTAACCGTTGAAGTCTGCTGCGAATTTGAATATGTGAATTTGGATCGATACAAATTGTCTAGGGCAGGGATCTTCAAGTGATTGGGTCGGCACAAATCTTCTGAGGTGTCGACACAATTTCTGCAATCTTTCTCACCAACACCACTGTGTCGACACATATGGCTATTGTGTCGACTCATTTAAACCTTAGCATCCGGAACAAGGCCAATTATGTCGACTCAAATCTTCTTGGTGTCGACACTAAAATTCTGCAGGAACCCTCGATATATTTGTGTCGACTCAGTTGAACATTGTGTCGACACGAAATTTCTTTAGGTGGGCTCAGAATATTTATGTCAACTCATCTTCAATTTTGTGTCGACATCCAAAACCTACAGGTGGCCTTGATACTTTTGTGTCGACTCAAAATTTCGGATAATAAAGGTGAGAAACCACTTTTGTGTCGATACAAAATCAATTTGTGTCGACTGATTTTGAGTCCAGAGAGCTTCGGCTCTTTTGTGTTGACATAAAATTCATTTGTGTCGACACTAATTTTTAATACCTGAAAATAACTTCAGTAACAAGTTAGGGTGTTAAATAATTTGTTGAAAGGTATTGACACATTTGATATCTTCAAGTATACTATGCTTTAAAGTTTCGACTCAATTATCATTTTAGTTCAACACAAAGTATTTTTAAGAATACTTAGGTGCTTTAATTCTCTTGAGAGATAAGTCATATCTTTTAGGTAAAGATGTCAACTCATTTGTTTAATATGTGTCAATACTTTCTTTTAAAAAAATATAAATATCATCCATTTTAAAGTCATTTATTCTTAGAAAAAGAATTTATAAAAATTATCAAAATTAATATAAAAAAGGCCTTGGACTAACATTTTACCCTCAAGATAAAAGCATACATGCATTAAATATATCGCCCTCAAGCTTACAATACATGGTTCCAACACCAAAAACATGTAAACATACATGGTCCAAAAGAAACAAAAGGGAAGACTATAGATCTTCTGCTCTTTCGGCACCTTCGGATCAATCTACATGACCGGTATTTGAAAAATATTTTAAATCCCGCATCGTGAGCTAAAATTCAACAGAAACTAGACAAGCATGAAATAAAAGTTAAACATACTAGCCGATGTAATATGTATGCTACAATTCACCTAAGCCTCAAAACAAGTTGAAAATAGTTTTACTTCACGACTCACAAGTGCCTTGAAAACAGATTGAAAACAATTTTATATACATACATGCTACAAAGCTTCACATGTAAAGATCGACTCTTGTGAGTCCCACTCCCACGAGGCCCACATGCAACACAGATATGACTACTGACTCCCACGAACCCCACATGCAGTTCTATGATATTACAATGATTTACACCCAACACAGGGATCTTCTTGGACTTTCACCGAAGGGCCATAGCCCCATCTAATACACTGTTAGCTAGAGTTAACCTATGGAACACATGCAACTCAAGTGACACACGCAACCCATACAACGCACCACGTGCAACACACACCATGCAACACGTGCCTCTTTACGACCACTTTTTCGTCCTTCAGATACTCGCACACAGATGCTTCATTAGGACCATTTTTTCATCCCTCCGATTCCCACGCACACACATGCAATGTTAACCAGAGTTAACATTCATCGGATCACTTTTTCGTCCATCGTTAACCAGAGTTAACCTTTATCGGACCACTTTTCTGTTCATCACAATCACACACACACAAAAAAAAACCAGAGTTTTATATACCCAAGGACCGCATATCCGTCCTTCAACATGCATGAATAAAATTAGGGTTTTAAATGCAAGAAATCACGCAAATACTACGTTACACATAACGACGCCACTCGCCATATAACCAATCATGACATCAAATGCTGTATACTCGACATCTATTCACTCGGACAACCGGTTCACTCACCGGGATGACCAACAACCTACAAAACAAAACCCAACTCGAAGGCCAACACTAAACCTCCCACAACACGATTTTCATGAACGTTTTCACAAAACACCGTCTTTTTCTCAAAAAACCCCCATTTTAGAAAAAGAACCTCGGACCCAAACACTTTCTGCACCCAACAATGTACAAACACCACGAACCCAATTGTGCGCCAACACCCCGCATCTAAGAATGAACGTCACCCCCGAGGATGACAATAAGACCTAATCAAACTCTTGAGGCCACAACAGGACTCCCAAACAACCAAAATAACCCCAACAGCACTTCAGTCGATTGAACCCTATAATTTAGTCAACTAAAAAGCTACTAGAAACGAAACTAAAATGCCAAACCCAGGTCAGTCGACTAAATGCCTCAGTCCAATCGACTGAACAACCCTACTATCGTCCCAGTCGATCGAACCACCCAATTCAGTCGATTGACCCACGGTGGAAATTGACTCTCGCCACTGGAAAATCCCTTCCAAATCTGGAATCAAAGCAACCAAACTCCTTTTCGACACTCTCAAACGTATCCAAGCGCAAAACCATAAGAAAACACCGAAAGAAACGCCTCAAAACCCGTTTCATCCAATCAAAAACAACCAAAAATAATTTTGAACCAAAACCTAACATTTCAAATCATAAATTGATTTTTTATTCATTTTTAACCGGTAAAATCAAATACAATTATAGGTAGCACATTTGTAAGACATGAGAGTCTCAGGTCCTATCCCGTTGAGTAAAAAACTCGACACGTCGAACCACGTGAAAAAAAACTTCGTCAGAATAAAATTTTGTCCAGATGGATGGATAGCCCACCGCGAGAATACTATGGATCTTCTATCTGATTGTAAAAAATTGAGCCCCGGGCCCCCAAGAAGTTAGAGAGAAGGTAGTGCTTTCTAGGATTTTCAAAAGCTAGAGATGAAAAATATCTTTGAAAATATCTAAGAACCGATATTTATATGCTTTCAAAAATATCTTTTTTTTAAAACTCGCACCACAACGCTCAGCTGCTCTGGAAACCAGCCCCACATGCATATCTAAGCCCAATCATGCATAAAACGTGTATAAACACGCCATAACAAAAACGATAAACAACGCATCAAAAAAATGCCAAAAAAGAAAATAGGTCATGGTTTCACAGTGGACACCATGGCTGAGTAGCCAGTTACCCCCAACCATGATGAAATACTCTAGGTCTCCCATATGGGAGTTCTTCAGCTCAAGTATAATGTTTCGGTTATCTTTTTCTTTGAGGTAGTACTTATTTAGGCCCTTAGAGGTCTCTACAATGGAGTAGCAATATTGAATCTCTCTAACACTGAGGTTAACGCCCATATAGCAGTTCAATAAAGCACTCCCATCAATATTGAGAATACATTAGGGGTGAGATACGCCGGGCACAACCGATAAAAGGCTAGAACCTCCCTCACGATGCTCAGGAGGAAAAAGTTCAACCTGGACTCCAGAATGGCCACAAGGGGAAAATCAAACTCCCCAGGGCTCTTTGTTTGTTCAGGTCTCCTTATCGGTGGCCTGACGTATTGAAACATTGGTGGGAATGGACTTGGCTCGTCAGAGCTCGGCCAAAACCTCCAGCGTGTCAATGTATCGCGTAAGACGCCACATTCTAAAAATAAATAAAAAAATAGGGGTGTGTGAGAACAGATACATGCTGGTTATGTGCATATACATACATATACATATCTAAATATATAACCGTCCGTGTCCACGCACAAAGCCGCCACGGCCGTGGTGGCAGCGGCGGCACCAAGGAGGCGTTGGCCTAAAAAATACTGGAATGGAATAAAAGGCTACCGACAACCATGATAGTGGTGCGGCGACAGTGGCTAGAAGAAGGAGATGAAGGAAAGAGGGAGAGTGGGAACCTGACCTGAATGTAGCAACCTTTAGAAGGCTTGAGTGTTGACGGAGGTGGTGAAGTTGTAGTCGTCGAAAATTGCCTAAGCTTTGGGAAAGTGTTGGTGGTTCATAAAAAGTGGGAGCGGGATTGCCTTCCCCTTTTTATAGCTTCACATACACCTTCAAATGAAGCGTCAAAAGGCACCAGGCACGTGGAGCAATGCGCGCCGTATGCATTTAATGCGCATTAAATACGTGCGGCGCACGTAATTTGAACAACATGACCCGACCAAAATAGGAGGCATAATCACGCAATATTATTGTCCAGATCAATGGGCCAAGCAGTAATCTTCATCGAATTAATACGCTTGAGCAAAGGTTATCCCCGGGTTAACAGAGTCGAGCTCCCCACCGTCATTAAACCTAATGATTACATTTATAGAAAATGACCCCTGATATCCCTGCTAGTATAGTACACTTGGCGCCGCATGCATTCAATGCGACGCAACGTGTGCATTAAATGCGGTACGTAGCCATTGGGGAAGCGTCAACTAACAATAGCTATTGTCAGCCACACGCATGCGGCCGGTGGGAGGGTAACACCCTAGAGGAGTTTGCTCTCTCCCAGTCCCGATCAGAACAATAACTCAGGATGAAATAGCTCAACGTCGTTTAGTAGCTTGAAATGATGAACAATAGCAAGACGATGGGGGCAATTGAGGGGGGATAAAAATTCAAGCAGAGCCACTTGGCGCCCTCGTAAAATGCTGTACAATGTGTAGGCCACCTGGCTAGGGTATTCAACCTCGAGCATACCCCATCTTGGTTCGACAGGTGTGGCCGAGCACCAATGTTGGAATCATTGAGTTTTTTGGAGCTCGGGGAGGATGGATCTGGGCCTCGTTCATAAAATTTGACCCAAACTTCGAGAAGGGACTCATCGCCTAAGGTTAGACGAGGTCGTGCTCGACATTTACATCTGAGCAGCATGTGAGACCTCAAAAGTTGAGCTTGGACTTAATACATCATAATTAGTGCCTGTGATACGCGTATCAAGAGGTGACACTCGTGATCAGAGATCAGTGACAGCTGAACTAACTCTGGGGCTAGGGTATCAGGGACGATTGTCCCATGTCAAACTAGGTTTGGGTACCGATGGACATCTTGACATAACGAAAGGGGCTCTCAGAGAAGTAAGAATGACGGCCATGACAAGTCACTATCGGGGTAATAGATGTGTCTTGATTAGAGAGAGGGCAACCCGACCTGCTCTGGTCGGGTCAAACCCCATAAGCGAATCATGTATATTTTTTCTATAAAAGGCCAACAAACCAGCAAGCAAAGGTACACACTCTAATTCATTATGAGAAACTCTTCCAATTTGTTCTGTCAAGCTTTCTTCTCTCTAAAAACCTTATCTGACTTCATCATCAGAGAATCCACCGATAAAAGACGCCGGCAAGCATCTCACCACTTTCTTGTGTACAGACACGCGGAGTTCACCCTAAACCGTTTAGCCAGCCTGGACTGGAATAATATATCCCTATCTTAATCCTCTACAATAGTCAACATATATATATATATATATATATACACACACACACACACACACATAACACATTATCAAATAATAATGAATAATTCAATTTATATGTTAATCTATTAACAGAGCGACTACACAAAATGAAAAATATTTATGTAATATGTTTATTTTTGAGCAAGGACTTTTATTAAAAGTAGGTTGTAGTATATATTATTTTTTCTTTCTTTGAGTGTTAGTATGTATCTATTAAATTTCTATTATAATTTGATAATAATATTTTATAAATTTTGTCCATTCCACAAGTTACTATTATCTATAAGTGTACATAGTAGTACTGTATTTTTAGTTAGACAGCTACTGTTTTTTTTAGAAAAAAAATTAAGCATTACACATCTATAAAAGAGAATGGGTAGATTGGTAACTTGGTCTTACAAAGAATATATAAAAAGACAAACATTGACTTCATAAAATTACATCCAAACTTTAAAAAGCTTCAGAGAATATATATAATGCATTCAAGATCTGAGGGAGCTTTCTCTGTAATTAGAGAGCTTTAGAGAGCTTTTTTTTTGTAATGGTAAATCTTCATAGGTTATATATATATATATATATATATATATATATATATATACATACATACATATCTCTATGTGTGTGTAAATATAATCATGAAAAAAAAAGAATTAAATAGATAACGA
>JAOTRH010069493.1:0-17990 GCA_034768845.1 Heliamphora exappendiculata | reverse complement strand
TAAATTAATAAACATAAATTTTATTTTAAATTATAAATTTATAATTTGAACAAAAATTCATCTTCTACTTACAGTTATAATCACATATTATCAATTTTTTTATTAATGTGATACGTATTAATACCGATAAAATATCGTTTACAATTTTAAATTTCTTATAACAAAATATTTTTTGTACTTTAAAATAATATTATCCAACAATAAGTAACTTAATACAACATAAATATTTATCTAACCGAATATTTTAATTAATTATTATAAAATAATTTATAATTTTATTATTTATGTAGTGATAGCTAACTAAAAAAAGACATAAGAGATAAAAAATAAATATTTTTAAAAAATTATTATAGGCTTTGTCCGTCCCTAATATTTTTTTGCGAATTAAAATGATAAAATATCAAATAATTAGTTTATTGATATTCATTTAAAATTATACCTACAAACTAATAACAATTGATGGGATGCGGTATAGAAGTATATCGTTAAAAATGTTAAATTGGTTCGGATCAATTCAAATCGTATGATTTGATTATGTTTTTTTGGTTAACGATTTAATTTCGATTTTTAATAATTAAGAACTGTTATTTATGATTTGGTTTACGGATTAAATTTTAAAAAATCGTTTGGAATTGAACCGATTCGTTGCCTATTAATACTATTTATATTATATATTATATATAAAAAAACTTAAAAATATTATTTATTTTATTTTACAACTTCTCTTTTTTTATTATTTAATTTTTTATTTTTCTCATAACATTGTAATATTATATAATTCATAAACTATTAGCAATAAATGAAAAGATAATATAATATAATTTATAATTTATAGAAATAAGGAATCTATTTTTGTGAGAATATAAAAAAATAAGTAATAAAATAAAATATAAAATACAATAATATAAATTAAAAATAAAAATTTAATTATAAACAAAAACCTCTGGATTTTGAAGGGATAGTTTTGGACCCAATAAGTAAAAAATTAAAAGTTATGCAATATTTAATTTTTTTAGTTTTTTTGTTTAATTATAAAATTTTATTTAAAAATTTATAATTAAAAATAAAAAAATTATATAAAAATAAGTAACATAAAATTTAATTTATTAATTTATTTTTATTTGTAAGTTTTTATTTTGATAAAAAAAATTAATTGATAAAAAACTTTAAAATAAAAATAAAAATTAATATATTTTATTTTATTTTATTTATTTTTTTATTTAGAAATTTTTTATTTTTAAATTAAAAATTTTTAAACAAAATTTTATAATTAAACAAAAAAAAACAAAAAAAACTAAAAATATTGTTGAAACAGTGTTTTCGTCAGCACAGTTAATGAAAGTTAACTTTTGGGTTTAAGTGTTATAAAAACAAGAATATAAAAGAGTGCAGTGATATTTCAGAGAATAGAGGGGGTGTCAGTGTTATTATCCTTAAATATATGCACGGTAAGTGTAATTTATCTTATTTAAAAAATATAATTTTTATTTTAATTAATTATTTTTTTATATATACATTCTAGAACTATTTTTATTTTTACTATTCATTTAAACAAAAATATTTCTATTAGGCTCTTTATATGAGACTTATTGGCTAAAAATAACTAACCAAAGTTATTTTTACTATCTCTCACAAATTTTTCATCTGACTAGTTATTGTTAAAAAAAGCAAACATAGCTAACAAAAAAGTCTTTTTCTATAATAGCTAATTAGATTTAAAAAAATATTAAAAATTATAAAAATAAATTAAATTAACTATTTTAACTAGCATGTCTCGTATAAAGAACACGTTTGTAATGCTCTAAAAAAAAGCTTTATACATGATAAATGAATGTAGAAATTTAAAAATAAACTAAGAAGAAATACACACGGAATACTAAATTTATGTAGTTCTCTCAATTAAGAATATACCTACGTCTATAAAGATGAGAAATAATAAGAGTTACAACAAAACTACCCAACACTATAAATTATTAATGTGTGCCGAAATATTTTAAAATTTTAAAAACTAAAAAATAGATAAGCGTGTGGCAATTAAGGATATAAGTAATTTGAAAAGTATAATTTGTTATAAAATTTTAAGGGCATGTTTGATTAGTTGAATTAGACATGATATTGGATTATATATTTCATAGAAATATATATACTTTTATTTGAATTTAATAAATAATAAGAAAATTATGCATCTATTAAATTATTAATTCCACAAAATATATAATATACAATTTTTTTAAAAATACAATATTACTAATCTCTTCATTACTAGTTCTATAGAACTACTTATCAAGTAGAATTATATATCTCATCATTATTAATTCGATCAATTAAATATGACCGAAATCCCGAATCTTTTTTTTATATGTAGCATAAATATATAACTAACTAGAGTTAAAAATTTATAAAACTACAAAAAAAAAAAAAAAAAAAACATCTTATAAAATTAAATCTATAGCTTCGTAATACGATATAAAGTAGTTGCATAGAAGGGAATCAATCATTCAAATGGGGCCTAATGTTTCTACCTACCTTTCTTTCAATTGCATAACAATTCGATAGCGAGACGAAGATAGTGACGATAACTCCATCCAATCTTTCTCTTTCTCTTTCTCTTTCATCCCTTTTCTTTTCATCTTTTGCTATATTTTTGTGTTTTATTTTATTTTTGATGTATTTTTTTTACCCTTTCATCATTCATTGTATGCCACTCCGTTCTTTTTAGGGTAACACTTTTAGATTTGAATGTCTTCTAGATTGAAACAAATAAAACGACACCGGTAGCGCTAAATGTAAAATTATGTGACAACACTCTTCTTTTAATAAATTTTTTTGCAAGAATTTGATAGAGACTATAATGTTATTTTTGTTGAATGTAAAAGAAGGACGTGACTATACGAGTCATGATAGATTGATTTTTATTTACTTTTCAAGATTTTAATTTTTTTTAGTATGTTTTAATAATAACAACTTGCAAAAAAAAGTTTAGGATTCCTCATTTGATTTCTCCCCTAGTGTGAGGCTTTCTCCTTTTGCTTGCGGGCTTTTCTCTTCTTGTGAATTATTGTCTTGCATCCGATATATCTATTTATTTGACTTTTTATTATGTTACAAGATATTTATATTCTATTTGTTTTGACAAAAACTAATTTAATTATAAAGATACTTTTAATGAATTTTTTTTTATTTTCTAAAAAAACAATTCTTGAAAATATCTTTCATATATTAGGTAGTAAAGTTAAAAATAGTAGTGTTATTAGATGTGCTGTGCTAGTATTGATAGTGGTGATAATGATAGTGGTTGGAGGTGGTAGTAGTTGTGGAAGTCGATGACGACGGTGGTAAAAGCCCCCGTAACCTAGACACAAAGATCACGAAACACTCAGAACTTCAATTCTCGACCTTGACCCATAAACCTTATATCTTAGACCCCTGCACACTAGATCCATGACCCTTAAATCCCTAACTCTCAAAAAAAAAAATTTCATAAAAAAATAGTTTACGTTATTTTTATCAAATTAATAATAAAAAATAGATAAAATATTTTATATTAAAACAAAGAGAGCCCGAACTTGACTCATTTTCTATTGACTTAAAAAATATTTCTTATTAACTTTTAATTTTCGTTATACCAAATTTCATAAAATGAAAAAAAAAAATTTTATCGTAACAAATGGAGCGTTACGAACCTTAAAAAAAATGTAATTGGATATAAAATATTTATCAAGCTGTACACCACTAAACACTACCCATTAGCAAGTCCACTTTGGGACTTTTCAAAGCTTATTCCATCAATGAGCCCAATCACAAAAGATGGGCCCATTGTCCCTAATTTCCCACCTCCCAATTAACTTATGTCTATTAGCTTTGACCTTCTTCCAACAAAAAGGCAAAATGCATGTGGATCTTTTCCTTCCTTTCCTCCTCATTTATTTGGAGGAAATTTTTAGTCACCAACAAGTACATGAGTAAAAGAAAAAATAAAGTAATACTAGGGTGGTTATATTTTGTAATTAAGTTTTTGTTTGATTATCAACTTAAAATTAATTTTTTAGCTTTTATCTTAAAGTTTAAAAAGCAAAAAAGTCTCGATTTTTAACCTCTAGTCTTTACTCTTTTACATATAAAACTATACAAAATTCTAGCCAAACAATTATACTCCAACTTATTTAGGTTGAAGAACAACTGTGAAATTTCATATTGAACTTATTTGGCATTATTAATGGGTTAAAAGTCACTATTTTTCTAACCAAATAAACTTTTTGACTGTTTAACTTAAAATGACTTAAAACAAAAAAGGCAGCTTAAAGCTAAGTTACCAAACAAAGGCTAAATTTAAGTAATTATATATGGGTAATCTTGGTATAATAATATGATATGGGACTTAAGAGAACATTATTTTTAAGTTAAATTTATCTATAAACAAGTATTTTAAATAGGACCTAGACCAAAATCACTCTCTAAAACATTAAAATTTTTTTGTTAAAAAAAACCTACATTTTTACTGTTTTGGTAACTCTAAAAAAAGTCAACGAACATTTTTTTTCAATTTTTTTGAAAATAAAAAATGTATAGACATTCCAATCACTGATTTTTTAAAATGAATAAAAAAAGTCATCGCTACTTTAGAAAACTAAGAAAAGTTGTGAGATTATCTCAAATACAATAACCATAAAAAAAAAAAAAAAAGTAAAGGTATGTTAGATATTTTAACTAAAAAAATAAAAATAAATTACCTTACATAAATTATCCCAAACAAACAACTTTTTTTCCTTAACTTTCTTTTTAAAATTTTAAAAAAGCTAAGCTTCTTAAAATTCAAGGTCATAATATAATTTTTCATGTGTGGTGTTTATGTCATTTTATGAATCAATCATTTATTTTTAAGCACCACGTATTAAATGTTATGTCATATAGTATTCAAATATAATCATCTAAATATAATTACCATAGCATTATTGAAGAAAATAATAATACAATAGATAAGTTAATATCCCGATAAATTTACTGGTGTAATTGTTTTTTATGAATTTAATATTTTCTATTCATGAAATTTATTTATACGTCACAATTCTGTGAGAGGGGTTCTGCTGTGAGAGTAATTCACACCAGGGGAGCTGTGACCTTTAAAATATTATATTTTGGGTTCCAAAACTTAATTTAAATAGTTTATTATGTTGTAATCGTCATGTATTAGGTAATTTTGTAAACAATTATGTCAATCGGACATAATTATTTATATGATCAAAGTATATTTATTTTAAAAAAATTAATTAACTTAATAGTATTTTGATAATAAATTATTAAACAAATGTATTCAAATTATATAATTAACAATATTCAATTGACCTAATTTTTTTACAAAAATTACTTACATGATGACTATAACATAATAAATAATTTAAATTAAAATTTAAAATAAAATAATTTAGAGATCACAGCTCCCCCATGTGAATTACTCAGGGACCCCATTCCCCACAATTCTAACATTGCTCAAATCAAATAATAAATGATTTTCAATCTTAACGAATCACAAATAAGTAATTGTAGAATGGTCGAAATTGACTTTGAAAGCTTAAGTGGCATCCAACTCATTATTATGAGACTCTCTATTAAAATTATTAAATATTAATTCTTTTTATTATGAGATTCGTTATTAAAATTATTAAATATTAATTCTCTCTCTTTTGTTTGTTTAATTTTACTTTCTCTATTTTTTCTCTTATTAGATAACTAAATTATTTAACCTCTACTTTTAGTTTTTCTTTTTAATTAATATTATATTATTGTTAAAAATTTTAAATATTAGATTTTTATCCCTTTTAAATTATCTTATTATAAATAATTAGATAAAAAATTAATTTTGATTAATTAATTAAACTATTATGTTAAATATATATTTATGTTATACTAAATTATTTATTGTTGAATAATAATTTTGTAAATATATATAAAATATTGCTATAAAAATTTATTGCTACCCCTTTCAATTTATTGTTATAAAATATTTTATATGTATATATATATTTATATTTTACAAAATTATTATTCAACAATAAATAATTTGGTATAACATAAATATATATCAAATATAATATTTTAAATAATTAATCAAAATTAATTTTTAATCTCATTATTTATAATAAGATAATTGGGAAGCGATATAAATTTAATATTTAAAACTTTTGACAATAATATAATATTAATTAAAAAGAAAAAATAAAAGTAGAGATAAAATTATTTAGTTATCCAGTGAAAGAGAGAGGAGAAAGAGTAAAATTTAAACAGGTAAGAGAGAGAGAATTAGCATTAAACAGTTTTGAAAGAGGGTATTATAATGAGGTCGATGTCACTTAAGTTTCGGGGTAAATTTTGGGAATTCTCAAATTATTGATTATCGAATATTTAGCATTTATTGCTGAAAAGTTTGGACACCGGTAATTGTCTAGTCGCAAATACGCATGATATGAATCTAAGCCTTCCTTTGATTACCGTTTTAAGTTAATTTTTTAACTTTTGACTTAAAATTTAAAATGTCAAAATTTTTATTTTTCATCCCCTAACTTTTAACCTATTTTCTTTTAGTTTCTTTGGTTTTTCTCATATGAATTTTCAATTTTACCCTTTTAACTTTTTTGACTTTTTTGATTTTTGACATTTTTTACATATAAGGACAGACTTAGAATTTTACATTCGACTTTTTTGCTAGCTTAAAAATCACTAGCTTCTCAACCAAATAAACCTTTTGACTTTTTAGCATAAAGTGGCTTAAAGACAAAAAGTCGGCTTAAAGTTAAGTTGCCAAACGTACACTAAGTAACGTGGGTCCAAATCATCTTAATTCCTAAGAGTTCGTTTGGTATTTTGAATAGGATTAGATAGAATAGAATGAATAAATAATACTGTGAGTTCCACATATTTTTTTTAATACCAGGAGGTTATAAAATTAATTATGTATACATTAAAAAATTTAGTCCATGTTTGGTTAAGATAGATAAAGAGTGTGATAAAATTTATAGAGTTATTTCTGATAGTTAGATAAGGAGAAAAGATAATCTGAAATCTGGTACTAATAATAACAAAAGACTAATATTATTAATATCATAAATGAGGTATTAATATTTCGATATTTATCGAATTATTAGTTCTAATTTCGTGATATAACCGTAAATTTAGTAGTTCAAAAAGATAAAAACTAAATATGTGTAGCTCATATGTTTTTGTCTTATTGGACCCTTTCTAATCTTCCAATCCAATCACGACATTTTTTTGTTTAGCGGACACGTAATTTTATCCATTTAAAGATATTTAAGTATACGTAACTAGCCACATTTGATTATTAACTTTAAAATAATTTGTCAATTACGTCGTTAATAGTAACAAAGAGATCTCTATTATAGTGGTGCAATAGATAGGATTGGCTGGAGTATGGGCCTATTAGTTTAAAACAAAGAATTCATCAAGAATGCTTTTAATTTTATAAATCTGAAAGAATAACATTTAAGTGAAAGAATAAATAACCTGCAAAAAGAGGCTTACTTTTCTCTTTGAAAGAATCGATTCGGAAGTAAAGAAATTTTCTTAATCTATGTAGATACCCGTAAAGTAATTATAATAATAATAATAATAATAATAATAATATTAAAAATAAATATCCACTGAACCAAATGACTCGAGTCAAGTTACTCAGGTTAAACAATTCTAACTGAATCACTCAGATTGAGTGACTCCAATAACACATTGTGGGTTTAAGAAAAAATAATTTTCCAAAAAAAACTAAGACAGTTCAGTTCAATGGCATTCGTGTGTCTCTTTAAGTAAATATCTCAATGAACCTAGCAAATTATTTGAACTCTTTATGAGATGCCCTCCTATATCATTCAATTGAAATCATGCTTCGTGGCATGTGAGGTAGTACTAGCATAGCGCAAACTACGTAACCTAAAGAATAATCATAGCACAGATTATGTAGTTATAGCATCGATTATACTGACACATAGTATATATAATGTGGGCCACAGCACAATATATGTGACTATAGCATAAACTATGTGGTTGAGCGCTGACCATATAATCAAGGCAATATAGCATAGACTTTGTCGTTAAAGGTTACAGAGAGAATCAACGGGATGCCCTAGAGATAATGAATATGATTAATAGCAGTATACGAAGTTCACCACGGGATGTTGAGAAACATGTAATTGGGTGGCTAGGAAAAAGATTTAGCCATACTGTGGAGACTCACGGCTCACCCACTCGAGTCACTCAAGTAACTTAGAGTCAGCCAGGTGAATAGGCCAAGTATCCTGTTGGTCGACAATAGGTTGATCTAGCCAACTAATTAGGAGTATATCACTTGTTCGGAATATTCGAATAAAATTTCATAATTTGTTGATGTCTTTTATGAGTTTCGTTTGAATTTAAACAGTTTCATCAGAAAGTTATAAATAGGAGAAATTGCCGTGCTCTTATGAAAAAAGTTCATCGATCTCTAATTTTACGTGTTCATACCGCCTCTACTCCGATTTTGGCTAACCTTATGTTTTATCCTATAATTACTCTCTTTCCGTTCAATGTCTTTGATTTAGTCATAAATTTTGCATTTCCTATTATTTATTTATTTTTCCCTCAAAGAACCCTACAATCTATAATTTGGGATCCAAAAGTGAAGGGAGATAAATTAGAGATCCTAATTTTTTTGCTATTTTAATTTTAATTTTAGTTATAAAAATCTTAGATTTAGTTATGATTATTTAAGCCTTATTGTATGCATTCATAACCAATTATAATAGGGGACCCAGTTAGTTAACTCGGGTTTACCTTTTCACTTTAGTTACGGTAGTTTCAAGCTTAGTCGCTGTTTGGTATTTTTAAAAAGTTAATTTTTTTTAAAAAAACATCTTTTAAATTAGTGTGTTTGACATATCTAAAAAGCCCATTAACTTTTTTTACTTTTTTTTTTCAAAAAAAAAAAAAATTTATACACATCCAAATGACTCTAATTTTGTTGAGTGAAATCGCAATAATACCCTTAATTAAAAAGTTAACTTTGTTACAAAAAATAAAATAAAATTCTTATCAGTATTCCAGACACTACCTTAAAAGAAAATATAGTATGTACATAAAATAATAAATTTACACAGTAGTCCAACACAAAAGTGAATAGTTCACCAAATAAAGGTGGCACTGGACTTTTAATCCCGTTTATGAACTTTAAAGAGGGATTGTTTACCTTTCTTTAATTGATTCCAGTAGTATAACGAAAGTGTTTGACATTACTCAAATTAGTAACTTATATATTATAATTTAAAATAAAAGTATTTGTAAATATTTAATAAAAATTATATATAATTTATTGATGAAATAAAAAAAAGTGATTAAAGCTTATAGCATATGTTGTGAGTATTTAAAAAAAATTATAATTTATAATTAAAATTAACAGTAAAAAACTAAAAATTACTAAAATTAGCTTTATCAAACACCCCCAAAGCAGATAAAGGTATTAGGGTTTTTTTTTTTCATTTTTTAAAAGATAAAGTTTCTAGATTAGAATAGTTTAAGAATGGAAAAAAGAGAGAGACAAAGTCTGAGAAGTGATGAACTTGATGGGATTCCATGTGAGTGTTCAAGAGAAAGGATGGTTTCTCGCCTATTGTGTTGAGTATACTTCTTTTATTATGTAGAGTTCATATAATTAAAATTTTAATTAATTATATATATGTATTTAAGTTGAATTAAAGTTATAAATTTATAAGAAGTTCAGAAGAATTTTATAAGAATTTTTAAAATTTGTCCTTAAATAGGAACTCTATAATTCTAGTTATTATGTAAGAGTAAATCAAAAGGTAAAAATGTAAAGAGAGATAAAAAAGATATCACCGTGGTGATCTTTAAGTAGAAAAATGGGATTTGTATTAAGGTTTGGGTTATGATGTTGAATATTTGGGTATTTTTGATATGATAATTTTACATTCTACCAATTATAATGGAAATGTCTCACATAGGCATGGTGTACCAATTATAAATCTTGTGAAATTATTCTTTTTGGTGTATGCACGGTTATATTTATATTTGTATTCGAAAATTAGTAATTTAATCACAACTAGTGGAATTAAATCTAATGATTGATGACTAAAAGCCGCATTAGATTATTGGAGAAAAGTATAATTTTTAATATCGTTTGCTATGGATTAAAAATATTTTTTTCACACAGAAAAATGGTGAGCCGCTGCACGGACATCATTGACCTGGTATGAATAAGTGGTGATTTGCGAAGGAGGCACACGAATTAGTCATTCATTTGCACAAATATCAAGACAGAAAAAATTGAATTTTTTGAGAACGAAGGGTGCAGTTGTTTGAGAACGAAGGTGCTAATGGGGTGGATCAGTGTTAAAGAGTTTGAAGCTTGGTGACTGCCTTAAAAGAAACATGGGTTTTGATCTAGCGTGCATTCAGGTTGCAGTTGACGGTTGAAATTATTTTGTTATATTAGCTCATATATATATATATATATATATATATATATAGCAAAAGAAGTAAGGTTTTTATGAGCTACGAAGTCATTAGTAAAATTAGAAATTTTAAATTCTGAATGGTTAAATTAAATTGGACAGATTTGGTATAAATCGGGATTGAATGAATTTGATTGCGGGTGATCAATGGCAACAGAAGCAATATGGTTCAATTAATGATAAAAGACTAATCATCAATAGATGCATTTGAATTTTAGTTATAAATAGAATCAAATTGGACAATAATTTTTTAATTCAATAGATGATTAGCAACCAATATGTACTCCTCAACAAAAAGGTGAATTTACGGCGGACACCTAAACGAATAGGTGTTGGGCATCTTGATGTAGAAGTACGGGCTATACTGGTTCGAGTGCGACAGATTGACAATGACGATAAAATCGACATCGACACTACTTATCTTCAATATGAATTGAAGAATTTAAGCTCAAGTGGAGATGATAGGGTGTGCATTTTTTATTCTATGGTATCCATATAATTAGAATTTTAATTACGTGTATTTAGATTGGGCTAGAATCATAAATCTATAAGAAGCCTAATACTTATAAACTTTTATAATTATATAGGAATAAAGTCACTTATAATTAAATAGAAACTTTATAATTATAGCAGTTATATGGAGAGTGAATTAAATGGATAGAGATGTAGGGAGATACGAAAAAATATCAGAAGCACTAGGATAACTATTGAGCGAAAAAACAGGGTTTGATTCAATGCTAAGATTATGAGTATCGAATTTTAGAGTATTTTTGGTATTAGTATTGTACATTCTGTAATTATAATAGATTATCTCTTTTACCTGTGAACGTAGACATGCTATATATGTTGAATCACGTAAGTTCTCCGTATTGATTATTAGCTTTGTTTTTTGTGCGCGAATATTTGATTGCATTTACATTCAAAAATTGGTGATTAAATTTCAACAAGTAGTATCAGGACTAATAGTCGACGATTCAAAGCCTTGATAGGAGATTGAAGCACCAGTATATTCTCGTTCGATATGGATTCAAAATATTATATTTGAACAAAAAGAGAAAAAAAAAAAAAAAGATGGTGGTTGCAAATTGTTGCAGCAAGAATCGATGGTGCTATAGTGTGGGATGGGGCCAATACTTTTATTTTTGCATGAAAATTGAGAAAGAAATCAAAGGTAAGAGATTGTGTTATAATTGGTAAGCACGAAGTAAGCAATCCAGAAAAGTATGATTCTGTTTAGATTTATTTGCGTTCATAATCTTTGGGTTGTGATATGGCGTGGCAAGTCGTAAAATATCGACGATTGTATTTTCTTATTATATTGATTCGTATGTATAACATAAAAATTGAAGATGAAGGTCTTCCCCAAGGTTTTCATGTGTCGATGATTTTTTTGTACGATTAGAATTTTTAAATTATGAATGGTTAAATGAAATTAGGCAGATTCCGCATAAACTAAGATTGATCAAGAGTTATTGGATTTGATTACGGGTAATCAATGACAATTAGAAATAATATGATTCAATTATTGGAGAAAGACTAATCAACAATGAATGTAACTAAAATTTTAATTGTAGATTGAGTCAAATCAGACGATGATTTCTTGATTCGATAGATGATTGGCAACCAATACACCTTGATGAATATGTAGATTGACAGTAGATACCTAGATTGATAGTGGACACCTCGACGAATATGGATCAAGCATCTCAGTGTAGAGGTGTAGATCATACTGGTTCGAGTGTCACGGATCGACGACGACAATAGAATCGACATTGACACAGTTATCTTCAATTTGTTTTACAAAATTCATGTCAATGTCGTGATTATTGGGCATGTTTTTTATTATGCGGGAGCAATATAAACAAGATTTTATTTGCATGTATTTGATTTGCGTTAGAATTATGAATTCATAAGAAAACTTATTACATGTAGGCTTCTAAAATTACACCGGGGATAGAATTTTTAGGGTTTGCGTATAAATAGGAACTTTGTAATTCTAATTGTTGTGTGAAGAATAAATTAAATGTGTAAAGATGTAGAGAGAGACAAAAAAAAATTCCGGGAGCACAAAAGTGACTCTTGAACTAGAAAACAGAGTTTGTTTTAATGCTCGGGTTGTGGTGTTGATTTTTTGATTTTTTTTTTCATAATTGTCAAATCTATGATTTATAGTGAATTATGTCTTCTACCCATGGACATAGACAGGTTGTGCTAAAGCACGTAAATTTTTGTGAGATTTTTCTCTTTATTGTTTGCATGATTATATTTCTGTTTGCATTTGGAGATAGGTGTTTAAATCACAACAAATGGTATTAAAGTCGATGGTAGATGATTCAAAGCCATAGTAGGAGATTGAAGCACCAGCATATTTTTGGTCTCGTTCGATGTGGATCAAAAATATTATATCTGTATAAGAAGAGAAAAAAAAGCCAAGTGGTTGCAAATCGTTGCAACATGAATCAATGGTGCAGCAATGTGGGAAAAGGCCACGCACAGATCGAGTTAAATACTACAATTTTTTTATGAAAATTGAGAAGGAAATCAAAGGCAATAAAAGATTGGGTTATAATTGGTAAGCACATGGTAAGTAAGCCAAAAAGGTACGATTTAGTTTAGATTTATTTGCCTTGATAAACGTTAGGTTGTGATCTAGCATGGCGATTTGTAGAAGATCGATGACTAGAATTTATTATTGTATCGATTCATATATATAATAAAAAAATTAATGAAAAAAGTGTTTTTTAATGTCTCATATGTTGCGAATTTATTGATATGATTAGAATTTTCAAATTCTAAATATTTAAATGAAATTGGATAGATTTAGAGTAAATCAGGATTGATCAGGAGTGATCGAGTATGATTGAGGGTGATCAATGGAAATAGAAAGCCATTCGGTTCAATTAATGGAGAAATACTAATCTTCAATAAATGCAACTAAAATTTTAGTTACAGGTAGAGTCAAATCTGACAGCAATTTTTCTTGATTTGACAGATAATTGGCAGCTAATACACCTTGACGAATAGATAGATTGACGATGGACATCTCGACAAATAGGTGTCAAGCATCTCAGTGTAGAGGTGCGGGTCCTACTGGTTTAAGTGTCGAGGATCGATGACGATGATACAATCAATGTCGACGCGGTATCTTCAAGGTGGTTTGCAGAATTCAAGTCAAAGTAAAAATTATTTGGCGTCTTTTATTTTTCGGGACCATATAAAAGAATTTTATTTACATATATTTGAGTTGGGCTGAAGTTATGAATTTATAAAATGCCCAATACGTGTAGGGTTTATAATTACATGGGAGCTATAATTTTTTGGTCCTGCATTTAAATAAGAACTTTATAATTCTAGTTGTTGTGTACATAATAAATCAAGAGGTAGAGATATAAAGAGAGATGAAAAAAATATGAGGGGCACCGGGCTGATCTTGAGTGGAGAAATGAGATTTGTTTCAATGTTCGGATTGTGAATTTAGGTTTTTGAATATTTTTTGTTTGATAATTGTCCACTCTAGGTATTATAGTAGATTATCCTTCTCATCTGTGCACGTAGGTAGGTTGAGCTGAACCATATAAATTCTTGTGTAATTTTCTCTTTAATGTGTGCATGATTGTACTTTTATTTGCTTTTAGATATTGGTGTTTAAATCTCGACAAATTGAATCAAAGCCGTTAGTAGACGATTCGAAACCATGGTAGGTATATTTTTGGTCTCGTCCGATATGGATTAGAAATATTATATTTGTACAAAAAGAGAAGAAAAAAAGAATAGTGGTCACAGATAATTACAATAACAATTGATGGTGCAACAGCGTAGGAAAGGGCCAAACACAAATTGCGTTAATATTTCTATTTTTGCATGAAAAGTGAGAAGAAAATCAAAGGCAATAAAAGATTGGGGGTTATAATTGGTAAAAAAGTGGTAAGCAAGCTAGAAATGAATGATTTTGTGTAGATTTATTTGTCTTGATAATATTTGGATTGTGATTCAGTGTGTGGCAAGTTGTAAAATATTGATGGTTGGACTTTTTGGTTATATCGATTCATATATATATAACATAAAAATTCAAGACGGAAGGTGTTTTTAAAGGTTTTCATGCGTTGCGAATTCATCGGCACCATCAAAATTTTCAAATTTCAAATGGTTAAATGAGATTCGACATATATGGCATAAATTGAGATTGATCATGAGTGATCGAATTTGGTTGCAGGTGATCAATGGCAATAAGAAGCAATCAAGTTCAATTATTGGAGACAAACAATCATCAATGGAAACAACTGTAATTTTAGTTACAAATGAAATCAAATTAAACGGCAATTTTCCAATTCGACAGATGATTGACAACTAATACGCCTCGACAAATAGGGAATTGACAATGAGCACCTCAACGAATAAATGTCGGGCATCTCAGTGTAGATGTGCGGGTCATACTAATTTGAGTGTCGCAGATCGACGACGATAGAATCGAAATCGATAAAGTTATCTTTATGGTGGTCTGCAGAATTCAAGTTAAGTTGAAGATTGTTGGGTGTCTATCTTTTATTCAGTGAAACATATTATAATTAGAATTTTATTTATATATATTTGGGTTGACCTAGAATCAGGAATCTATAAGAAACTCAATACGTATAGGATTTTATAATTATATGGGGGTTTAGATTTTTAGGGTTTGCTTATAAATTTTTTTATAATTTTAGTTGTTGTGTGGAGAGTAAATCAAAAAGGTAAAAATACAGGGAGATACGGGAAAAATAATAAGGGCACTAGGGTGACCCTTGACTAAGAAAATGAGGTTTGTTTCAAGATTTGGGTTATGGTGTCGGGCTTTTAGATATTTTTGGTCTCATAATTAAATATACTTTACAGATTATAGTTGATTATCTCTCTCACTTGTAAACATAGGTAGGTTATGCTAAACTATATAAATTCTTATAAGATTTTTTTTCTTTGGTGTGTACATGATTGTACTTCTGTTTGCGTACAAAATTTAGTGATTAAAAAATCCTAACATATGGGCATGTGTGGCAATTTTCTAAGTTTCATCCTGCCTTCTTAAGTTTTTCCTTCAGTACTTGTGGGTTTTTCCAAAGGAAAATCTTGGTGCAACAGTAAGGTTGTCGTCGTGTGATCTGAAAGTCACATGATCGAGACGTGGAAACAATTTCTTATAAATGTAAAAGAAAATTACATACTATAAACCCATCGTGATTTTTCTCCTTCACTGGACTCTATATACGAGGGAATTTCGTACACCAAATTACCTTTTTAACTTGCGGGGAGAAGGTAAATATTTTTCCACCTCTAATTTTTTTGGTCCTACCCATGATTATATATATATTATTACATAAATATAGTTTATTTTTAAAAATATAACAAAAAATATAAAAATAATATATTTATTTCTAATTTTTATTTTTGTTTCTTATTTTTAATATTTAAATTTTAACCATTTATCAATTATTGTCTTTTACTAACTATATTATTTTTAACTCTAATTACTATCACCATTATAAAATTTACAAACAATCTTTGATATATTTTCGCCTTTGTTCTGTTTTTGCTTCTTCTCCAATCCTCGTTAGATAAGCTAAAAGATAAGGACAAAATAGCACGTCTCCATTCTCACCCCACCTCACTAGTCACTACACTACCATTACTACCTATTAGGATTTATACGAACTCCGTCGTCTAGATTGGAGAAGTTCTTGGTTCAAACCAAACATCCATTCTCATAGTAGATTATTGAATTTACAATAAAACTTAATTACAACCCAAAGATTATTATGTATATTTCGTGTCGATTCATATTAGTGTTGTTGTCAATTCATATAAGTGTTGGTGTCGACTCATCATGACTCTAATGTAAAATTTATTACCACCATATTAAGTGTGTAGAAGTACTACGTATACTTGGTACATAGTACTTAAAAAGTATCGAATAATTACTCTTTTCGTATTCAGTTCAAAAATATGTTCGGTGGTTCGTTGTATCTTGCCTACTATCAAACAAAAGCAAGATGGTGTAAGCTCATTACACTTTATTGCGGTTACCCATTGTTCCTTTGTTTTTATAATTAATAATTTAATATGTATATATATATATATACATATATACACACACGTAGTATGTATTCATGTTATGCGTGTGTAAGATTAGTTATTATATACAAATACTAAAAAAGCAATCATGTAATAAAAATAATTGCATGATAAATTATAAAAATAAAATATGTTAACTTCAGGTTATGGGAGTTTAAGAATAGTTATATTTTAAAATAAAATAAAAAAATAATAAAGAGGGAAAAAGTGGATAGTAATGCAATTATTTCCATAAATTTTAAAATTTTAAAATTTTAAATTTAAACTACTATAAGAGGAGTTTTAAAATAAAAATTATGCTCAACTTCAAAATACCAAAGTGGGATTGTCTCATTTAATAATAGTATAGATAGTTGGAAATACTATACCTCCCCAAATTAATCTATCAAAATTATTTGACCGAAAGGAATAATGCGCCTTGTGTTTCTAGTTCAAATATTTCTATGCTTGGATTATGGCCAAGAAGATGTTATATATTGTGTTCTTTTTAATATATTTTTATAATAAAAATTATTTATTTTGTAGTATTTATTAATTTTATTACTCACATAAAAATTTAAGTTAATTAAATATTTGTAACTATATGACGTGATTATATTTATTTATCACTATTTTTTGTAAAATTATATTACCATTTATTTATATTTTAAAAGATGTGATATACTAACAAAGCTATTAATACTCAATTAATTTAGTTTTTTGTATAAATAATTTTCTTAATAAATACTACGTAATAAATAGTTCGATCATAAAAATATAAAAGACTCAAATATTTTTCAGCAGACTATTTTGTGTAGGTGGAAAATATCAGAGATTCAAACACAATTCTTTATTATCAAAAACTAAAACTACATAAATATTTAATTTCTCCTCACTTGCCAAAAGAAGAAAATAAAACACAAAATGTTAACACGCATGTCATTAGTATAACTAATTAATTGTTATTTCAAATGGATCCACAGAGTTATTTCATATTTGGTAAAAAACAAAGAGATTAGGACAATCATATATGCATTATATGATGTGATTTTAGATGCTCTCACATTATATGAGAATATTCTCATATCGGCATATGTAGGTATGAGAAAATTTCTCATACATTTTTCAGTTGAATATTTTTAGTTAGCTTTCAATTGCAAAATATCACAGACGCAACTCAAATTTATTTAGCATGAGAATTTCTTTATAGCACATATATAGATCATAATGTTTTGCCTAGCTTACAGCTACAAAATGTCAAAGAACTAACAAAAATTTATCTAAGTATGTTAAATTTTTTATAGCACTGTGCATGTGAGAATGTTTTCTTATACCATGTATGTGTATAAGAACCTTCTCATACATTCTAGCTAGGTTGCAGCTGAAAAATGTCATACACCT
>JAOTRH010069482.1:0-17991 GCA_034768845.1 Heliamphora exappendiculata | reverse complement strand
ATCAAGGGTGAGTCACCCTGTTAGCATTTGAGTGAGTGAGTGAAACTCATCAAAGAAGAGTTCAAGAGAGATTAGAACAAAACAGGAGCTTATTTTCATAGAAACTTCTTGCCCATCCTTCAACCGGTCTAACTGGTTGTTCAAGTCCTTACAAGCGGCCTCTATTAATGACCAGGTGGAGGAGGACAGCAATGAGGAGGAAGACGCAGGTGTTGAGCCGAAGTGGATACCTGGCTCTAGGGATGGTGGATGTTCATGATTGGCATACCTACTCAAGGCAAGGCCGCTCTTATGCCATGTTGCTTGAGTATAGAGGTTCATCGTCAAAATGGAGCGTTAGGAGGGGGACAGAATGAAGGGAGTAGGGGTAGAGGCAGTGGCAATCAAGATAAGGGGACGATGAGGTTGGAGTAAGGGAGAGGGCGATTGGTGCGGGGCGAGGTGATGAACTTCATCATCTCATCCAGCATGAATCGGGGGATAGACACTGAAGCATTGGTGTGGAAGGCGTAGGGGGTCTAGAGGAAGGCGTGGTGGCGCTCATTCTTGTGGTCCATGGAGAACACATTTTTTCGCAGGACAATATCAACGAACCACTAGGGTTCGGTGACACTGCCACGGTGGGTAAAGGTGGCCCTAGGGGTGGCTCGGCCCTCCAAAATGACAAAGGTCACGTCGGTGTGGGTGACAGAGTGGAGGATGGTATGGAGATGGTCGTGACCCTCGTCGTCCTCGGTGCTGAAGATGCTGAGGGCGACGGCTATATGGTGGGCGCCGAATGAGAAGGTGACGCCGTCGATAGTGGTGTAGAAGTTGGCCAGGAGGTGGTCTCAGTCGTCGTCGCCTATTCGCCAGACGTTTTGGTAGAAGAGCTAAACCAAGCGGGAGTATGGTGGTGGAAAAAAGCCATAGAGGCCGAGGATGCGGCGATACTCCGTTAGATGTATGCGCTGGGAGGCATAATCGTCAGGCCATAAGAAGTCTCCATCACCAACCGGGAAGGTGGTAAAGATGTGGGACTCGCGGCCTGCCCACAGGGTGGCAGGTGCTACAGAGGAAGCGTAGTCCAAGCCTCGGCTCCTCTTGTTAGGGCGACGGGATGAGGAAGTCATTTGAAGGAGATGAAGAGATTAGAAAGAGAGAAGCTCTGAGATGGAGGGAAACAGAAGAGGAGCTTTGAATTTATAGAATTTGGTGGTTTCCATCCGGACGAAGAAGGCGTGTCCGGATGGTATGCATGGTGTTCGAATGAACTGACGTTAGAAAGTTTGTCATCCATACGCCATCGAACGGTATGCATGGCGTCCGGACAGAATATGAATCGGCAGGAAATGGGAAGAGTTATGAGGCAAAAGGAGTTAATGGCAGGTGTTAAAAATGTCACCTCGATTTGATTCTGTCCGGACAGAATAAGAGGTGTCCGGACAAAATTTGATCAGTTAGTTGCCACGTGTTGGCCTAGGGTTCAAAAGGACATGACCGTTGGTATTTCATCCGGACGCAAGTGTGGCCGTCCAGATGGAGGAACAGAGCAATTAATACCCTGAGAAGATGAGGCGTTGCGCAGGTTAGGAAAGGACAGATCCCATTTCGTTCGAACGAAAGAATACCGTCCGGACGATTTTTTTAAATCTTATCTTCCCTTATTCTTACTTAAGAAAATCTGGGTTCCCTCTTAGTAGGGCTAAGTTTAATGTCTTCAGTCATACATAGTACTTAGTCACTAAGTCAGAGGTGCATGGTCAACGAGGTAGGTAAACTCGATAGGAGGGTCAACAGAGATACCGTTGATGTACGATTTCAAACGCCGGCCATTAACTAGAAGATGCTTAACCGAGTGAGGGTTGAGTAGCTGGCCGGCACCATGAGGGCAGACATGGGTCACCACAAAGGGGCCTTTCCATCGTGATTGGCACCATGAGGGCATACCTTTTGAGTTGGCACAAACGACTTTCTATGGATATGTTTGGCGTGAAAAGCTTCCGTTCGAGCTTTGTAGATGCAGGAGATGTCGTAAGCTTCATTACAATTTTCTTCGAGCTTGCTGAGCTGAAATTTTCGATGAGTACCACTAGCCTTCATATCAAAGTTATAGGCTTTGATGGCCCAGTATGCTCAGTGCTCTAACTCTACCAGAAGATGGCATGCCTTCCTAAAAATGAGAGGATATGGAGACATACCTATGGGGGTTTTAAAGGCCGTACGATAGACCCAAAGGACATCGTCCAGCCTCTCGAACCAATCTTTCTTATCAGGATGGACGGTCTTAGTCAGAATATTCTTAACTTACCTATTGGATACTTTGCCCTGGCCATTAGTTTAAAGATGATAAGGAGTGGCTACCTTGTGAGTGATGGAATATTAGCGAAGCAGGGTGAAGAAGTTTTTATTTAGAAAATGCGTACCACTGTCACTGATAATAGCTCGTGAAAAACCAAATCGATTGAAAATATTCGACTGAAAGAATTTGACCACAACCTTGTAGTCATTCAATTTGGTTGCCACATCTTCAACCCATTTGGACACATAATCCACCGCTACAAAGATATACTCGTAACAATGTGATGGTGGAAAGGGCCCCATAAAATCAATGCCCCAAACGTCGAAGAGTTCGACTACAATTAGAGGGTTTAGAGGCATCATGTCTCGGGAGGAGATTGTGCCAGTTTGCTGGTAGCGAAGGAAGGCTCAACAAAAATTGTTGGCATCTTTGAATAGAGTGGGCCAAAAGAAACCAGACTTGAAGACTTTTGTTGCGATCTACTTACCATTGAAGTGTCCTCCATTGGCAAGAGAGTGACAAAAAGTCAAAATGCTGGCTACCTCGAATTCAGGAACACATCTATGGATTAGCTGGTCAGAATAGTGTTTTAAGAGTTCCAGTTCTTCCCAAAAATGGTATTTAATTTGAGAGAAAAATCGGTCCTTATCGACTGAAGACCAATGAAAGGGGATGCATCCAATTGCCAAATAGGTAACAATGTTGGTATACCATGGGAGATGGGTACCAGTGATTGCGTAGAGTTGCTTGTCAGGAAACGAGTCTCGTAAAGGGGTGGAGCCACTAGATAGGGCAACTATAAGGCAGGAGAGGTGGTCAGCTATGTGGCGCCGGGAATTTAGAATTTTAAAAATGGTTAAAAATTTTAGATTCAAAGAATGTTTAGAAAATATTTTAACACCTTGAAAATTAAATTTTGAAAACCCTTTTTGTTGAAAATAGAGTCGCCACTTGATTTTTTTTAAAAAAATCAAGAAAAACAAAAAAATGGCTACTGATCTTTGAAACATTTAACCAGCGAAAAAGAGTTCGGAGGTTAAGATACGAATCGAGAAAAGTGTTCGGCACTCCGTTCGCCCAACCGTAAGGTTGACCTCTACTAATCATTATTGGTTATTTAACAAAATTTTTCAAATGCATGCAAATAAAGAATGTTGAGACAAAAAGAAAACATCCAAAATCAAATAATAAAAATACATAACATATGTATATAAAACGCTAAATAAAACAACTACCAAAAGAAAAATTCTAAATCTTATAGCATGCAATTCTAAATAAAAAATACATGGTGCACTCCCACATACAATTTCACCAAAATAAACTAAACTATCATGATTTGAATACAAGAACAAAAATATGCTAAAAGTCTTTAAAATCAAATATGCTAAAAATAGACATAAATTTTGCTAATAATATTATCAAAATTCTAAACTAATTTAAATATGCTTTCAAATGAAATAAGCAAAACATTCTCTAAAACTATCATCCATGTTATCAAATTGTACTAAAATAAAAAGGATGACAAGAGAACACCTAAAGATTAAAGAAAAAGAAAATAAAAAAAAAATTTACAAAAGAAAATTTATGCTAAAATGAAGAAGTTAGAAAATACTTATTAAACTAATGAAAAGAAAACCTAACTATTTATATTTTATATTTTTAAACAAAAGAAAAGAAAAAAAAATAAAATAAAATAAATGAAATGAACAAGTGAGTTTTAATTATTATTAAAAAAAAATTATACTACCATTTAAAAGTGAAAACTAACTTAAAAGATTTTTTGTGATTTTTGAGTTTAACAAAAATAAAAGAAATACTATAAAAAGAAAATAAAGTTATAGAAAAAGAAAATAAAACTTTATAAGAAAAATAAAGCTAATAAATAAAATAAAATATTACATTACAAAAGCTAGTAATAAAGAAAAGAAAATAAAGTGCTAGAAAAGAACATTACACTAATATTAAAAAAAAAAAAATGTTAGAACATTAAACTAATGCTAATAGAAAAAATAAACACAACTATTTAATTCAAATATAAATATAGTATTGGCAATTACATTCATATGGATATAAGTGTATTATTATAACAATTAACAATATTAATAAGTTATAATTGCCAAAACATATTAATACTAAATTGATAAATTAATGAAAAATAGTAATGTGCTTAGTGTGAATGTGTAAACTAAAAAATTAATTAAAGTCACTAAATTACATTAGGCAAGTTAAACGATAAACAATATTAACTATGTAAATAAAAGGAATATACGAAATGAAATTGAATTTAACCCGATCACTTCAAAAGAGAAGAAGTGGAGTTAGAAAGATCGAGGATCCAAACAAAATACCTGGATAGCTAAGAAATTCTCGAGTCGAGGAATTGCAATTCGATTCTTGGGCGATAATCCAAGCTAGGGTTTTAGAACTTCAGTATCGGGGGTTCGGTTCTCGGTACTTTGGCAGGATTTCGGCGTCGGGGCTTGGATCGCTCTGCGACTCGGCAGAGCTTCTCTCACTAAACATTTTTCTCTAAAATTCTTTTCGAAAAACGTACGATGGTGTACGGTATTTATAGAATTCTTCAACCAATGAGATACTGACACGTTCTGGGACACGTCAAGATTTTTGGAGTTAGCGGTCGCCAGGTCATGAGTTGGCGGTCACCATGTTTGAAAAAGGTTCCAAGAGCGTCTATTGGCGATCGCCAGAATACAAGTTGGTGGTCGCCATGTTGGAGGTGGCAGTCGCCACTTTGGGTTAGGATTTTTAAGAAATTCTATTGGCGGTCGCTACAATGAACATGGCGGTCGCCACAGAAAGTGAAAGTTTCCAAAGGATTCTATTGGTGGTCGCTACATTGGAGTTAGTGGTTCAAAAAGATTTCATTGGTTTGAAGGTTTTGATGATTGGGTTCAAATACTGAGCTTGAATCATTTTTTGAGGATCATACTGAGGCACCATTCCAACTGTTTTTATCATCGCATTCACCTAAGATTAGGCGGGGTCAAATTGGGGTGTCTACATGCTACGGAATTTTCAGTTTCCTTTTTCTCACGGATCTCTAAATCAAATTCTTGCAAAAGAAGAATCTAGTGAATGAGTTGGGGCTTGGTTTTCTTTTTGGACAGCATGTGTTGTAGGTATTTGAGGTAAAACAGCCAAGTTCATTATTTTTGCAAACGATTTTCGGTAAAAAATTAACTGAACAGACAAACGCCGAAACGGGCTCCAGATAAAACTTTTGATGAGGAACGATAAAAAAAATCCATGCAACTAAAGTAAATTTAGAAGAATATCTTTTGTCGATCCAATCTTTAACTACGACTTGATTTCAAGTTGAAGCTCCAGTAAGATCTTTTACTGTATTCTTTTACGCGATTCTCAAACATAGTGTAAGCTAGGACTATCAAGGACTTGTACCGGCAGAACCCCGATATATTTAGTCTTGAGAGACAAAATATAATATATAATATATGAGATATGATCTATCAATCTCAAATTGGTTCAGCCTACTCGGGTATATATATAGGGCTACAGCAGGGACGTGAAAAGTAATTATGAATAAAACTTCCAGTGGAACACAGATACCTGCCAGCGGTTTTTGCAATTATGAAAAGACGTAGCGGTTTCTGTAATTTTCATAAAATACTGAATTACAGTTCACACCACTAAAGAACTGTAATTGCACTCTAACCGATAATCTCAAGACCTTCTTATATTGAACTCATGTTATTAAATACTTAACATTTCTCCCCACATTAAGATTTTCGATACTCGCCAATTAAATTTAATTACTCACAATTTAATTTAATCGGCATCTTGATATTCTTTAAGCCCTTTCGCTTAACTTATTTGACCGCTGGATAATTAAATCCACCTGCAGGGTTTGACCCGGTCAAAACTTATAAGCATCCTTAAGGGGGTATCGTCAATCCCGATCTTCGAAACGTGAATTTCGTCAATAATTAATATTTTCCATATAAATAATACTGCTATCCAACTAACTGAAAATATAGACCTATATGAGATCACACCCTCTAATGAATTAAAACAACGAACATTAAATATACACAAATTAATAATTATTTCAGGATTAAGTGGATAAAGACTATTCATAATAAACTTTGAGTGTGAATTAATTTATATAGTTAGTACAAAATTAGTTACCCCAAATTTCACGTTCAATATACACAAAGTGTACTACAACAGAGAGTCGGAACAATAGACGATATTATTATCTGTTTCCCGTAACCAAGACAGGCCTACTAAAACATTACATTGCAGTCATACCGATAGTATGTCCATTTTCATCTAAACTGTTAATATAAAACTTATATTCTGCAAGTACCTAAAATCTGATCTTCTGTATGCAAGCCGTACTCTACACACCAGATTAAATACTATACAGAATATCGAACATCCATGCATAGCATTAAAAATAATATACATACATTGCTCATAAAAATTCTCATAAAATAGAAAATTAATTTTATTAAAAATAAAATTAAATACTAAAAACATGATTTTCAGTATACTAACCCTAACAGTAGGGCGGCATGATCAGTGTAGATGATGACCTTTAAGCCTAAGAGGTAGGATCTTGACTTGTCAAGTGCGAAGATTACAGCCAATAATTCATTTTCGGTAGTGGTATAATTCAGCTGTGCGTCAGTGAGGGTCTTACTGGCATAGTAGATGGCATGAGGGAGACAATTGACATGTTGACCTAACACAGCTCCTACGGCGTAGTCCAAGCATCACACATGATCTCGAAAGGTACTAATCAACCGAGTGATTGCATAATAGGTGCAGTGGACAAGGAGTCACGTAGCTGCTCAAAAGCTCGAAGATAAGACTCGTCAAAGATGAAAGGTGCATCTTTCTTAAGGAGATTGCAAAAAGGTTTGGAGATCTTAGAGAAGTCATTTATGAATCTTCGGTAAAAACCTGTGTGCCCTAAGATCAAACGGACTTGTCGAACAGAGGCAGGGGGAGAAAGTTTCGAAATGAGGTCAACTTTGACTTAGTCGACTTCTATCCCTCTCTTTGAAACAATGTGTCCCAGCACAATGCCTTGTTAGACCATGAAATGGCTCTTTTCCCAACTAAGGACAAGATTTGTCTCCATGCATCGTTTGAGCAATGTTGTCAGATTTTGGAGACAATCATCAAATGAGGACTTAAACATAGAGAAGTCATCCATGAAGACTTTTAGGAATTTCTCGACCAAATTGAAGAAAATGGCCATCATACACCGTTGAAAGGTTGCGGGTGCATTGTACAATCCAAAAGGCATACATCGATAGGCGAATGTGCCAAATGGACAGGTGAAGGCAATTTTCTCCTGGTCCTCGCGAAAGATGGACACTTGATTATACCCGGAATATCCATATAGGAAGTAGAAATAACTTTGACCTGCTAGGCGCTCTAGAATCTGGTCAATGAAAGGGAGTGGGAAGTGATATTTTCTAGTGGCACCATTTAACTTACAATAGTCAATACACACTCGCCAGCCGGTTGTGGTGTGAGTGGGTATCAACTCGCCCTTTTCATTTTGCACAACAGTGAGCCCAAATTTCTTAGGGACGACTTGGATTGGGCTCACCCACTTACTGTTAGAGATAGGGTATATGACGCCTACTTCTAACAATTTAACGACTTCTTTTAACACAACATCTTTCATGTTTGGGTTGAGTCTCCGTTGCATTTCACAGGTCAATTTCACATTGTCCTCGCAATGAATACAATGCATGCAAACAGAAGGGTCAATTCTTTTTAAGTCGGCGACTGACCACCCTATGGCTCCTATATGGGCTTTCAAAACCTCAACTAGTCGACTTTCCTGGTCGAGAGTCAAATTGGAGGCGATAATGGCAGGTAAAGTGCTATTGGGTCCTGAGAATACATATTTGATAGAAGCGGGGAGTGACTTTAGCTCAAGGTTGAGTGGAGAATCTAAATAGGGCATAGCTGGGATGGAGGATAGAGGTGGTAGTGGCTCAAATCGAGACCTCCACGGTGGAGTGTCAAGATAGCTGGCAGACTTGAAAAGAGAAGTGACCTCACTCATGGACCTCTCGACATCGAAGGTGTCGGCTCCAAAGTGTGTTAAACATGTCTCTAACGGATCATTACCGAATATGAAGGGTAGTGCTGATTCGGTGACCTCATCAATTATGTCGACTGCAAAACAGTCGAAATGTTGTGGGGGCTGCTGCAAGGCATGAAAGATGTTTAAACGTACTTTCGTATTTTCGAAGGAGACATTCATTACTCATGTACGTCAATTTATATATGCGTTGGCCGTAGCCAAAAAGGGTCTGCCAAATATGACAGGAGTCTGTTATCTAGGCTGAAGGTTGGGCTCGGTGTCGAGGACGATGAAGTTGATAGAAAAAAGGAACTTGTCAACTTCGACAAGTACATCCTCAATGACTTCGTTGGGTATTTTAACAAATCGATCGGCTAACTGAAGTGTGACCAATGTTGGCTTGAGTTCTCCTAACCCAAATTGCTCATATACCGAATAAGAGAGAAGGTTGACACTGGCTCCTAAGTCAAGGAGGGCACGGTCGATCGAGTGATCGTCGATGACACATGAAATGGTAGGAGTCTCCGAATCTTTGAGCTTGGGCATGGTAGCGTGTCCTATGGCAGCGCTAATCTGCTCGGTGAGAAAGACTTTCTTTGGAATGTTGGTTCTAAACTTACGCTTTTGGGTGCTAAGACATTTTAGAAATTTAGCATAAGACGGAACCAGTTTTATGGCATCAAGGAGTGAGAGTTTAATCTTGACTTGCTTGAAGAGATCAAGCATGTCTTCGAGTGTAGCTCTCCTTTTTTTTCAAAAAATGGCGGCCTATCGAGGTGCATAGGGAAATGAGCACGAGGCTCGGATAAAGGCAGAACAGGAGCCATCAGTGGCTCGGGGGAAGCTAAAGGAGGGAGCAGAGGTGTGTCAGCTCGTGCTGATGGTGTAGGAGATGAGGAAGATGGGTCGGTCTTGGAGCCATCAGACGGCTCCAGGTCACTAAGGACTGCATGCTTCTCGGGGCGACTCTCAAGCTCTCACCCATTCCTAAAGGTAATAGTTACCTGAGCCTGTTCGTGGAAGCCATTAGAAGGAGCTAGCTGACTCTCTATGGCAAACTGACCCTTAGGATTAGTCACTGATTGACTGGGAGTTTGCCGTCCTCTCGTCGGCACATAGCAACAACTAGCTGACCTACCTGTGTCTTGAGCTTCGCAATAGACTAAGAATGAGAGCTCAAAAGCTGAGTTCTCATATCAAGTTCTTACAATTCTTTCAACACTTTATCCTCTAACATAGTGTTTCGAGGTGGCGGTAAAGGTGCGATTTGTTAGACAAGAGGTGGATAGGCTTGCTAACTGTATCCTAGAGGAAAGGCTGGTTTTGTGGGTGGTGATGGCATATTTCTCTAATTGGGTTGTCGCTAGGAGAGGTTTGGGTGATTTCTCTAGCCCGGGTTACAGGTATTTAAAAAAGGATCATTACCTAGACAGGAGAAATCCTAGGTTGTATTGACTTGTTCTTACACAAACTCGGGGTATTGTGCAGCAAATGGATAACTACAAAGTGGGCCGGACTGGCGTACATTGTACATGGGCCTATAAAGGCGAGAGATGGAGCAGTAGGTGCTGCGGCTGAACCTTTGGACAGAAGTTGACTCAGAGTCTGTGTCAGGGTGGTAACTAGGTCGGGTGTCTAAGAAATCTCGTATATGCCTCGGGCTTTCGAGGTGGAAGGATCTATGGATTGGTTTATACGAGAAGCTCTTTTCATTCTCATTTTCAACATAAAAGTTCCACCATAAGAGCCGTCTACGAATTGACGATGTTGAGGAGTCAACCCGTCATAGAAACATTGGACTAACTGCCATTTCTGCACCTGATGATAGGGACAAGCTCTAATAAGATCCTTAAAGTGTTCCCAAGTTTCATGAAAGGTCTCGCCATCAAGTTGAGTAAAACTCGTGATGATGCATCGAATTTGGTTGATCTTGCCTATAGGAAAATATTTTTTTAAGAATTTCTGTTGGAGTTTAGCCAAGTAGTGATTGTGTTCGGTTCTAAGGAGTTAAGCGGGTGTTTGGCGTTATCTTTGAGGGAGAACATGAACAGTTTTAGTTTAAGAGCATCATCAGACAAATTACTGATCTTTACCGTTGAGCAGATTTCTAGGAATTCATCAATATGCCTGTATGGATCCTCATTACTCAGACCACAAAAAAATGAAAGTATCTGAATGATGTTGGTGTTAATCTCGTAGTGTGTGGCTCCAACCGCAGGGGGCTGGATGCATGATGGCGACACGTACTCTAAAGGAGTACAATACTCGATTAGAGATTTGATCTGATGGTCTACCTGTTGTTGATGGACAGCCATGATGGTAGGCGTAGTGTGTGAATTGAGTAAAGCTCTTTAGGGCGTCCGAAAAGTGCGTTCAATTTTAGAGTCAAATGGGGCTAAAATTAGACTGGATGATCGAAGGCCGAGCATGCACAAAAGAAGTACTGGGAATGGGTTGCAATCCCCCTAAATCTAGTTTTCTTTGATTGAAAACAAAAATAAAAAATTTAAACTCACAGTGCGTGGACAAGGATGATCTTCTCTTTGCGCTTGTTTGTTTTGACTCCTGCTTGTCGTCAATTTTTGGAAAACCTGAAAAAGGAAAACTTGTAATGCATTGCAGTATTATAGTAACCAGAAAATCAGTATCAATAATATTTACTAAATAAATCTTAATCGTAATTTAATTCCCGGCAACGACGCTAAAAAGTGATTCGTGTCGTACCGTATCAAAAATAATTATTTAAAATCTTATTTTAACTACTAACCCGTAGGATAGTGGCTAACGTCTGGATATCGTCCACAGAGATTTGAATGCGATTATGATTAATTTATAAATATTTAATTAATAATTTTCTTCTAGAAAAAATTATTTTTATTTTGATTATAATTCTAATTAAACTAAAAAGTTAAGAAAGTCAAAGATTTAGAATTCAAATGAGAAAGAGATTCTTAAGGGTTTGGAATCCTCCCTAACTAATGATTTTTAGTTTTATTCAAACTCTAACTTATCTTTATTTGATTCAATTCAATCCTATCGCGACTACAAAACAAATAAGAATTATCAAAAAGATAAACTTAAATCCAAACCCGACATACTCTATCTAAGATTTTGGCATGGATTGTTCGGAGTACGATCCGTCCTAACAAAGTATAGAGTATCTCGTGTTTGAATATCGAAGCACGAATATAACAGTTGTATAATCTCAGTTCATAATCACAAAAAGTATAAACGAAACTAAATAATCAAATTAAAAGTTCGTTAATCAAAATGTCAACGTCTCAAACCATACAGCGAATTGAATCTAAAATAAATTAATTACTCTTAAAAATACCAACTAGCGATTCATCATCCCTTAAGAACATAAAAAGCTTAGCCACTCATCGTGCAACTAGAAAGCATGAAAAGCTGGAGAAACATAGAGCCTTAAGTCTCCGTCTTCGACTTCTTAACACGTCCTGAGCCTTTATAGGTGGGTTTTCTGCCACGATCTCAGTCTGCAGGTGAAACTCAATCTGCGCGCACTGTCCGAACGCCCGATATTTTGTCCGGACGCTTTTATGATCCCTCTGGATGCTTTTATGATCTGTCTAGAAGCTGGTAGTTCCCATCCGGACGCACTTCTTTCTGCCAATGTTTTATCCGGACATTTGTCATGACATAATTACCACAGAAATGTTTCCATTCGGACTCCGTCTGGACACAATTCTTACTGGACATATTTTGTTCGGACGCTAGATTCGTCTGTCCGGACGCAACTTTCATGAAAATTTTCATTTTGTTCCTCTTCTCCATTTTATCTCATTTTGCACCATTTTCTCCTCTAAGCCACTTCTGATGATGCTATTGACAAAAACACTACAAAATAATTTATTAAACATATTTTTGAGACCTAATATAATGTATTTTGTCAAATAAAATCGGTACTTTTACGTATTGATCAATGCTTAACTGTCACTAGAATTCACTATCGGACTTTAACTACTAAAGGAATCCACCATCAGACTTCAAACCCTTGATAATCCACTCAAAAGAATCCACGAACTTGAGAAGAATGTTGAAGGTTTGATTACTTGATAATTGTCTTGACGACACGTAAGCTAAATGATCATTAAGTGATTTGTTGAAAGACTTGGGAGCATTTTAATCAATAAAGAAGCACATTGGCGGCTAGGGTTTGGACTATAATAAGGAGGCACACCAAATAAGAGACCCTAGCAGCCTATTTATAATAGCCAACTCAAAACCCTAACTGCTAAACTACAATTTAAAGTATGCATGCGTATGAAACGCTTGATCAGTCTTGGCTTGCTTACAATATTTTTCTCTTTCTGTGCAAAATTATGTAAACCTATGTAAAACTATGTAGAAATCGAGAGCATCACATGACCACTCAATAGACCGCTCAATCGGTCTATCAAGCAGTTGTGGGTATTTTGCATTATTCTTGATGTTTTAACTCTGTTTCTTGTTATACTACAAAATATACTTATACCTCAAAAAGAACAAGTGTCAGATATTTTAGAATAAGATATAAATAATTTGTCACAGATTTGCCAAATAAAAAAATTAATCCAGAGGTCTAATTTCCTAACAATCTTCCTTTAACAATTCTGTGACAAAACCCAATAAGTCAAATTATCCTATTAGTTTGCATCAATAACCAACCAACTAAACACAAACGACATGACACAAAAAAAAATCACTTATTTCCCCTTAACAACATACATCTATCTCCCCCTTTTGTCACGGATTAACAAACAAAGAAATTTTTTTTGAGTAAAGAACAAAATTAAAGAACAAGTACAAAATTCATACACATCTATAAGTTTGAAATTACAGAGTCTAATCAAATTGACCAAAACACACACAAAGTCCAAGAGAACCTATGATCATATACAGAGGAACATAATCAGAGTTGATTCTATATAAAGTAGTGTGAGAGAGAGAGAGAGAGAGAGAGAGAGACTTGAAACAAGGCTAAACTCCAAGATCAAATGTTGTATGGGATCAATATGGTTGAGTCACATTTATTTATAAAAAATCAAGAATGTCACAAAATCAAGCTAGTTCCAACCCAATTCACTTTATAGAATAACTCCCCATCAAGTAAAAATTACAAATTTTTCTTCTCGTTTTTTCCTTTTTCTTTTCATGCTTTCATCAGCGACTTTCACCAATGGCTTTTACACTAATACGAACGAAAAAATAAGTTTCGTATATGTATTTATTTTCTCAAGCCAAACATACAGAAACAACAATAGGAAGGAGTTTAAATATTAAGTTTAAATTGCTCGTCACTATGAAGTCATTTTATGACAACTTAAAAAACTAAAAAAATAAGAAAGACCCATAAATAAATTTGAATCAAAACTCGAAATTTTTTTGCATTTATCAGATTTCAAGTGGTGTACAGAATAGACTCATCTTTGAAGGCGTTTCAAATCACTATGAACTAGGTTAACCAGAAATCGATGATGTGTTTTTATTCTTAAAGATGAAACTCTGGAATTTCATCCAAAAATAAGTAATGCATAGAAATGGTACTCATCCTTTGATAAAATCCTCCATAATTTTTTTTATTTTTCTAAAAGAATATAAACAAAAAAGTAAAACAAACTAAAGACATCCAGAGTAAAAAAAAAAAAACCAAAAAAAGCTAACAATTTCGACTTGCAAAAAGCAGTCTAAATCACTTTTTTACCAAATTTTTTTTAATTTTCAAAAGCACAAGTTTTGGGATCGAAATCCAAGTTTTTCTAAGTCAATGTGACATGTTAAACTTAAAAATCGAGAAAGTAATTTTTTTAATCAATAGATAAAAAAAGTACACTAAAGACAAAAATAAACAATATAAAAACAAAAATAAACAACATAAAATCTAAGTTATTGGCTTATTTAAAATTATTTTTGTGTGTAGATGACGAAAAGAAGTATCCGCATTATAATCGGCCTCATGAGTTTTGCAGTAGTGGGGGTTGTCGCTATGCAGTTATACTTTCTGTGGCAGTCGTATGATATGCAGTCGAAACTGTTCGACCGTTCGGTAAATGAGGCATTGAGCAACGTGGCCACCAAAGCCAGCAAGTATGATGCTATCCACTTTATTAATAAAAGAACAAGTACCAGCTACCTGCCTGATAAAACCGGCCATTTAAAGATCATTGAGAAAACCACGATGACCGATAGCGGCCAGCTCACCAACCTTGCCATCAACCATAAAAAACACAGTACTTACCGCGAGCGCAAAATAGCCATGCTGCGCGATAGTTTGAAGCGCATGATATTGCAAAAACAAATGGACGAACAATTCGGATCGGCTCATTTGCAGATACGTATTGAAGAATATACCGATGAATACGGCGTGGTACATGGCCGCTTAAAACCTGAATTAGTTAAAGAGGACACTCATCTGGCTAAAAATCAAAAGCTGCATAAGTATGATACGCTTAAATATATTTATGATGATCCGCAGTTTGGCAGCCAGGTAATATTGGCGAAACGTATAAATCCGTTGTGGCTGCACGCGCAGCAGGTAAAGGAGAATGAGCGTAAGTTCAGGGAAGTGAAGCAACTGTTGATGAACGACTCGCTGCAAAATTTACAGGTGGGCCATTCCACAGCTATGCAAAGCCTGGCGGTAGAATACCAGAAATTCGGCGAGCCTTTGAAAAAACGTATCGATCCATTATGGATTGATTCGCTGTTACGTTTCGAACTGCGCGATAAAGGCATCGACCTTCCTTTCAGCTACGAAGTTACCAATGCGAATAATGATTCGCTGATATTCTCAAATGCGTCCTACACCGGTGGTGCGCAACCGGTGTTTAAACCCGAGGACACTTATCAAACCCATATTTTCGGTACCGATGTAATTAACGACCCCGGCAACATCCGCATCTCATTCCCCCAAAAGAATAAACTGATATTGAACCGCATGACGGCCAGTATGGCTACAACCGGTGGCCTATTGGTGGTGCTGGTATTTTGTTTTGGATATACACTCTTCTCCATCATCAGGCAAAAGAAAATATCTGAAATGAAAACCGACTTCATTAACAACATGACCCACGAATTTAAAACCCCGGTATCAACCATCATGATAGCCAGCGAGGCTTTAAAAGACCAGGAGATCGCAGCCGATAAAGCCCGTGTAGCACGTTTGGCAAATGTGATTTATGAAGAGAACGCCCGCCTGGGCAGCCATATTGAGCGTGTGTTAAACGTGGCCCGTATAGAGAAGAACGACTTTAAGCTAGAGAAAAAGCCGTTGGATGTTAACGACATGATCAATATTGTGATCGATAGCATGTCGTTGAAATTGCAAAAACACGAGGTGAAGTTAACCTTAAACCTTGATGCGGTCAATGCCATTGTTTTGGCCGATGAACTGCATTTCAGCAACCTGATCTATAACCTGGTTGACAATGCCATAAAATATAGCGCCGATACCCCCGATATTACCATAAGCACGGCCAACCGCGGTAGCGAAATAGTAATAAAAGTTGCCGACAAAGGCATAGGCATGAGCCGCGACCAGCAAACCAAGATATTCGAGCAGTTTTACCGTATACCAACCGGTAACCTGCACGATGTTAAAGGCTTTGGCCTGGGCTTAAGCTATGTAAATACCATAGTAAAAAGACTGAATGGCGTGATTAGTGTAAGGTCAGAAAAAGATAAAGGCTCGGATTTTGAATTGAAATTTCCGCTGGCATAAAATAACAGTATGAAAAAAATATTATTGGTTGAAGACGACCCTAACCTGGGACTATTGCTGCAGGACTATTTGCAGCTAAAGGGCAAATTTGATGTTGTTTTATGTAAAGATGGCGATGAGGGCCTGCGCGCCTTCACTAAACAAAATTATGACCTGCTGATACTGGACGTGATGATGCCCAAAAAGGATGGCTTTACGCTGGGTAAGGAAATCAGGAAGATAAACAGCTACGTGCCCATTATTTTCGCTACCGCGAAGGGAATGATAGAAGATAAAATGCAGGCCTTTAATTTGGGAGGCGATGATTATATCACCAAGCCGTTCCGTATTGAGGAGTTGCTTTTGCGAATAAACGCCTTGTTAAAACGCACCGAAAACTCCGAGAAAAAGGAAGAAGAGAAACAATCGCATTTCAAGATCGGTAAATACGAATTTGATTACACCGGGCAAACCATTTCCATTGATGGTACGCACCAAAAACTATCAACCAAAGAAGCCGAACTACTGCGCTTACTTTGCCTGCGTAAAAATGAAGTGTTAACCCGAGAAGAAGCGAATTTGAATATCTGGCACGACGACAATTACTTCAACGGCCGGAGCATGGATGTGTTTTTAAGCAAGATCCGTAAGTATTTAAAGGATGATTCAAATGTCGAGATCATCAACGTACACGGCAGGGGCTATAAGCTGCTGATCAATTAGTCATCAGTCATATTTTCGCCGAAATGGATAATGTTACCGTTGTTATCCAGTATGCTGAATTGTTTCATTTCCCAGGGCATCTCCTGTAAGTCACCGTTTGGATGAACCACACCAAGTGGTTTGAATTCGGTGTATAACTTGTCAACTTCAGTCACATTGACATAGCAGCCGGTATTTTTAGCTATATTTTCATCAGTGCAGGGCGAAAGATGGATGTAAATACTATCGCGCCCGAATATCAGGTAGCCATCCCAGCTTGAATAAAAAGTAAAGCCTAGTTTTTGGGTATAAAATTCAATGGTCTGTTCTTCATTTAGTGAAGCTAATATGGGTATGGTGTATTTGAGCATAGTTAATGAGCTAGATTTTCAAGATCATCCATATCCTTTGAGCGCCCGGATGCCTTTTTTGCACTTATTAAATTGTTAAAATGAATGGTCCTTATCTGCAATCCATCGTCATCAAAAAAAACAGCATTTTTAAAGCATTCATTAAAATCCATTCCTTTAACTTCAACCATTATATCAATAGAAGATGGTGGTTTTCCGTAAGTAAAAACGTCCAAATCAGAATTGTTCAAAAACCGTTCTTCTGTCATATCAAAAACAGGCATTCCAAATTCAAAAAATGCACGTTTAATTTTTTGATAATTATCTGACGTTTTATCTACCCAAATATCCATATCACCGGTAGTCCTCGAATATCCATGAAGTATTACAGAATAACCACCTACAAGAATATATCTTACGTCATAGATATTTAAAGCTCTTATAAAGTCCCTAAAATCATCATTAAAAATATTACCCATATTATTTGCGGACTCTTACACTAAAAATTGTTTTATCCATTTTGGGTGGCTCGTTTTCAGGATAATTAAAGGCTACGCTATTTAAATAATTGGCAATACGCAAACGTTCCTGCCATGATAGTTTCTTATAATAAGCAGAATGGCTTTTTGCGGCTTCTTCTGCGGTTTGTACTTTAAAAGCAGTTCTATCTAATGGATATGAGCTCATAATTCAAATATACTTGAAAAAGATCGTCCTGTAACAAATTTGTTAAATCCCTTTTTACGTTTTGTATTAATTATTAGATAAGTTTGTTTTAACTGATCTGATTATTATCATGAAGAAAAATCTACTGCTCACCACCCTGTTGGCAGCTGCTTTTGCTCTACCCTCAATTGCACAGGAAAAT
>JAOTRH010069471.1:4761-17991 GCA_034768845.1 Heliamphora exappendiculata | reverse complement strand
TGATTAGTAGCTCCCGTATCTACACACCAGGTACCGGTAAATAACACCGCTAAACATGTTTCCACAACCAGTGAAGAAAAATTACTCTATTTGTTCTGCCTTATGAGAAATACTAGACATAACATTTTTCAGTACCGGGTCTGGTTGCAATTGAAACATCTATCTGCCTTTCAATTTTTTCACACCAGTCCGTGGCCCACTAACTACCCTGGAAATCGTGCATTCCTGTTTCTGAACCTTTTTCTTTTTCATGCATTTCGACGTAGAGAAAGAATCTTTTTTAGAAAAAAATACATTTCCTTGTATTGAAGGAATACCATTTGTAGTTAAAGCTATATCCAAGTTACATTTTCAGTCAATAAAATTCAGTCCCGTTAGTTTGTTTTCTTTTAGTATTAAAGCGAGTGGGTTGAAAGCTATTTTAATCTTGAGAATTACATAATTAAAAAAAATCGTTAATTATGATGAGCAAAACATTGAATTTATTTTAATTTGGTTCCCTCTACCATTTTAAAATTAATTCGCCAGCAACCTGGTAACCTGAGAATAGCATGCCTCGATGAAAGAACGTCTACTATCCTTTATAAGACCAGACAAGCCAATTCTTTTTAATTTTACTATCTAGACAACTAACGCCGCCAACTAAAATTAAATAGCTGAGATAGTTTCAATTTAGTATATAATAGCAGTGACTCGGATGGAGAGAATACTATTATGCACAGCTAAGTGTTAACCATCACATAATCCCAAATTAATCGCTTCGCAATTAACTCTTCAGATGGAAAAGTGATCTACACTAACAATTATTCAGAATTATCCCTAAAGAAGGTTTGTACTGGCGATACGACAATTAATCTATTCGTTGGGGAGGAAGACCTTACTGTCGACACGCAGGGTTTAATTGCATCGCTTACAAACTGATGATGGAGACTGCGGGATTTATCTGTGAATAAATTCTCTCTCCCACTTAGATTTTTTTTAAAAAATTGAGGGTTATACAAATTCGTTTAATTAAAATAAATTTATTAAATTTAAAAGTCACATGATGTAAAAGAATCAAATATCTTTATGTGTACACGATTCCAAAGATTTTGGTTTATCAAACCATCTTTTCATGTTTAAATGCGTAACAAATAAAATTTAATAAATGCACAATTTTTTCTCCAGCTTTTCAACTAAGATAGTAATTAAAGGTATTTATTTATTTTATTTTTTATTTCATATTTTTCAAAAAATAATAATTTATTTTGATTAAATATTTTTTTATTTAATTAATACAAAATTCAGAATTAATTTTCACGTTTTTTCAAGATTTCTGATTTAAAAAAAATTATCTTTAAATGTGATATTTTGTAAAAATTAAAATATCTAAAGTTTTTTCATTTTATTAAAATTAATTAATTAAAAAAATATTAATTTTATTTTTCATTGCAAAATATTTTAATTAAAATCGAATTTTTGAATTAACTAAATTAACAAGATAAATAAAACTAATATTTATCATACACGCAATTAATATATAAAATAAATAAATTAAATGCAATATAAATATCTCTTGATTTTATGATCCATTTAAAATTCTAAAGAGTTTCAGTTTCTTGTTTTGAAAGATAAGTGTAGACATTCTAATTTGACATCGCCTAATCTTAGACGAATCCGTTGTTGAAAATAAGTAGAATTGTGCCTCAGTACAATCCTCGAAAAGTTATCCAAACTCGGTATTTGAACCCGAAACCTTCAAACTAATGGAATTTTGACGAACTATCGAAACTTGCTGCCCAAGTAAGATGACCGCCAACTCTCATCATAGTGACCGCCATAGAATTTTTTTAAAACTCTAGCTAAAAGTGGCGACCACCACCTTTCATTGTGGCAACCACCTGCTTGAATCGTGGCGACCGTCATAAAACTTTGTGGAACAATTCAAAAACATAGGGACCGCCAACTTGGATTGTGGCGACCGCTAACTCCAAATGGTATGACGTGTCACTTAAACGTTGTAGCATCTCATTGGCTGATACACTCTATAAATATCGTACCCTTGGTATGCTTTCAAAGATAGAATTTGAGTGTGAGGTTTTGAGAGTGGAGCACTGCTGAGACGCCGAGCAATTTCGAGCCCCAACGTCGAAGCCTCGTTAAAATATCGAGTCCCAAACCTCTAATACCTACGTTGGAAGCCCCAACTTGGAGTCACTAACCGAGGATTGAAGCACATTCTCCAATTTGAGGATTCCACGATTTAGGTACCTCGTTTGGATCCCCGATTTTTTTGGCTCCATTTCCTCTCTTTTGAAGTGACCAGGTTAAAAATTCAATTTCAAATTGTCTATTTTTTCCATTTATGTAGTTAATCTTATTTATTTCGTATAATTTAGTTGTTTTTTTTACTTCTTTAATTGTTAATTCCTTCATACTCACACTTAGTACATTGTAATTTCTATTTGTATTCATTAATTAGTGATAATATATTTTGGCATTTACAACTTAATAATATTGTTAATTGCTATAATAATGCACATACATTTATGTGAATGTAATAATTAATACTACATTTCGCATTTAAATTGAATAGTTGTAATTAATTCATCTGTCTCTTAAATATTAGTCCAATCTTATTCATTAGAATATTTTATTTTATTTTTCTTTTTCTTACTCTTTTAATGTAATAATTTTATTTTCATTCCTTCGTTATTTTAATTTATCTTTCCAGCAATAATTTAATTTTCTAACTTTTTTATTTTCTTTTCATTTAATTAGTCTAATTTTCCTTTAATAATGTCCTAATTTATTTTATTTTCTTTTTAACTTAGCACTCCTCTTTTATTTTTCATCTTCTTTTTCTTTTAATATTAGTGTAATTTCTTTTTCTAGCATTTTATTATTAGTCTAAATCCCTTTTAAATGTTACATTGTATATTTTCTTTTCTTTTGAAGTTAGTTTAATTTTCTTGTTATAGTATTTCTTTTATCCTTTTGTTAAACCTAAAAATCACAAAAAGGCTTTTAAGTTAATTTTTTTAAATAGCATTATAATTTTCTTTTCTCGTAATAGTTAAAACTCAATTATTCTTTTCATGTCACTTCTTTCTTTTATTCTTTTTTTAAAAATAAAAAATATTAATAACTAAATCTTCTTTTTAATTTAAAATCTTCATTTGATAGCTTAACTTTTCTTTTCTTATATTAATTTCAAAAAATACAAAATCATAAAATATCTTTTAATGTTCTTTTTATTTTCATCTTTTATGTAAATAATTAGATTTTATTCTTAATGGCATTTTATACCATTCTTATTTTGTCAAATATCTTTTTTTTCTTTTGGAACTTTAATTTCTCTTTAAGTATAAAATCCTTTCTTTTCTCTTATTAGCAAATTTTCTTTTAATAATTTCTTTTGTATGCATTTCGCAAATCTATATAATTTATTTTCTACCTAGTTTAGTTTATTTTCTGTCTGGTTTATTTTCTACCCAATTTTCTTTGGTGTTATACATATTTTGGTAATTTTCTTTAGAACTATGCCTTTAGCTTATTTTTGCTTGAAATTCATGATTAGATAATTTTAGCAAATTTAGCATATTTTTTATTTTTTTAACCAAATTATGCTAAGTTTAAGTTGTCTAAATAATATTATATGTGGGTATGTGTACCACGTATCCTTTAGTTAGAAATTGCATGCCAAAGGACTTAAGATTTTAACATTTTATTTGTTTTGATTTGGAGTGTTATGTACATATCTTATGTATTTTTTATATTTGATTTTGGATATTCTTTCTTTACTTTTATTTTTTTTATTTGCATGCATTTGAGAAGTTCTATTAAAGAACCAATGATGATTAATAGAGGCCAATCTTATAGTTGGGCAAACGGGGTGCCTAACACCTTCCCCGATTCGTACCTTAGCCCCCAAATCCTCTTTATCTGGTTAACATTTTAAAGATCAGTAGCCAATTTTATTTTTTTAAGCTTTTCTCAAAAACTAAGTGGCGACTCTATTTTTAACAAAAAAGGTTTTCAAAATTTGATTTTTAAGGTGTTAAAATATTTTTTTAAACATTCTTTGAATTTCTTATTTTTAAACATCTTTCAAAATAACCCCTAAAATCCCAACGCTACAGTATTTTCTGGCGACTCTGCTGGGGATTGGTTTTTAAAATCAAATAAGAGGGTTAAACTTAAAAATATCATTGGTTTTTAATAAAATTTCTCATTTGCATTTTCACATGGATATGCATTATTTTTCAATCCCCCCTACCTGATCGACCTGATGCCCTAAACGTTAATCTATTTTGGGGATTGTTGAAAAGACGAGCAACCCTTACAGACTGTACGCTATTATAGGTACAGTAAAAGAGTTCGGGCGTACTGTTTGACCATGCTCTGCATGGGAGGTATATACTCGGTTATATTCAGATGGTACCCTTTTCAATTAACAAAAATCGGCCTTTTGCATATAGTAAACTTAGATGCACCCATATTAGATGTTGCTAACCCTAGAAGGATTATGTGTTTTTCTTCATTGTATGTTTTGTTTGTATATTATTAGGATTATTTTGATCAAGTTTAGGCTAGTTCTTTCTTCGGGTTCGACCCAGGTCTTCTGTTATCCTTTGCTTAGTCTACCTTTTCTTTCGGGTTCTTACTCGGGTTTTGATTTTCACCATATTCGATTTTTCTTGCCGCAGTTTTCTTCCTGGGATCATGCCTGTATTTCGTTGTAACATTTTTAGGGTAGTTTCTCTCTCCTCTGAGATCTTTTCGGGTCGTTAGTTCCCTCCAAATCCTTGACATTGGCTCGTTTCTTTTAAACTCTTGTAATACCTGTGAGAATTATTTTCCTACCGTTAGGCTGCCCATTTTTTGTTAAAATTTTTAGGTCGAACCAGTCAGGTCAACGTAGCTTTGTTTTCCTGCCGAAGTGCTGTCCGTTTTCTCATTTTAGATGAACTTTTCCTCTAAAATTTAGTTGATTCCCCTTCTTAACCATTTTTTTAGTTTTTGGGTTATCCTGTTGTGCCGCCGGTACAGGCCCAACAGGGGCATTATGTCACTCTTCGTGTTTATCTGCTCACGATCCACTATTTTGGGAATTCGAGATATTTGCTACTTGTTGCCAGAATATTTATCCAGAAAGAGTCTGATACTAGTTACTCTGCTTTTGGGATCTAGGTGGTCTTTATGAGTCTATCATTGAGCTGAGAAAAGTACAGTTAGCATGTGTCTGGGAAAGATCAGCAATAGGAATACTCTATAGGGCACCCAAAGAGTCAGTTGAGATGGCAGAAAATGAGGTAAATCTGACAGCCCTAATGAGGGCAATCGCTGATATACAACGAGCTGTAGAACAGCAGACCCAGGTTCAAGTGCAGTGTCAGGCACCATTGAAGCGTTATTTGAATACGCAGTCACTCTCTACATTCGAGCAGTTGTTTGATGCTGGGGTTTAGATTGAAGTTGCAATCCAGTCTGGGGATATTGAAAAAGTCGAGCCAAGCTAGAAGCCCAGAAGGACTTTCCCCACAAATAACCAGAACCAATCCACTACCACCAACCTCGTGTCCCGCTCATACGAGGTAAACCTGCTGAACCCATCCTCTTCTGCCCAACAGTCCAGTAATGCCCAACAGTAAGATAACGGCCAATAGCAACAGGGGCCAAGGAGGGTGTTTACTCCCCTCTACATTTCTTTATTCACTGCCCTAAATTGGCTCGTCGAGAAAGGGCCTATCAAATCATTAGACCCCATGCCTGTACGAGATCCCCTGCCGCCAAGATTTAATGCTTCCTAATACTGTGCCTTCCATCAAGGTCCTGGGCATTTAGCTGACAAGTGCATGAGGCTACGTCATGAGATTCAAAATCTCATTGATAACAAAGTGATCCCGCCACCATCCGCTGCTCCAAAACCGAACGTAACGACTAACCTCTTGCCAAATCATGCCAAGCAAGCTGGGATAAATTACATGTCTTTGGGAGAATCGAAGGATCCAAGCTAGCACATCTATTTAGTACACCTACCACGCCCTCATGTTTCACTAATTGAGGATCAGACAACATGCTCATTCATGGTGGTTAGAGGCGGTCGAGACAGGATGAAAGAATGGAATGATAATACCTGGGAATAGTATCAATCGATAATTCAAACCTACCGACAAGAGGAGGAGCGCGATGAAGAAGATGACTGGCCATTGGATTACCTGAGTCGATCTTATGGGTTTGGTCTTGTACTTGATGGAATCACCCTTCCCCAACTTTTCGAGGAAGAAGTACACGTCGATGAGATGTAGTCCTACTGGCTGGCATGAATCATGTTGAAATCAGATGGAGTAGAGTTGACTGACTTTTAGGCCGCTCGGGAACAGCATGTGGACTTTTTTGAAGAGAATATCTGGAAGGAAATTGATTACACATGGGCTATTGAAGATGATGAGGAAAGAAAGGAAAGGGTAACCGTTAGTGACTTAAATGATTTGTAGGTGTTTGAAAGCCCTCGGCACGTAAACGAAGTGAGACAGGCTGATAATGTGATGCTAGGGTTATGGGATGCCGAAGATGGCGTGGAGCATATAACTAGAAGCGAACGAAATTTTATGCCAGCTCAGCTAGAGAAGGGACAGTCGAGTGGAAAAGGAAAAGAGACAAAGCAAGAGGAGGAGGATGATGCTGTATTAAGACAGTTGAAAAAGACGCAAGCCAACATCAGTATCTGGGGCTTATTGATGGCTTCGCATAAGCACAGGCAAGCTATTTTGAGAGTGTTGAACAAGGCCAGTGTCCCGATAGATGCAACCCCCGAGCTGCTCAGTGGGCTTATCTGCCAGTCGCCGAACCAAAAGTTATTTTCTTTTCTGATAAGAATTTGCCTGCTGAAAGAAAAAGTCACAACAAGCCGCTTCACATCATCGTCAAGTGCCTATAAAAATGGGTTTCGATAACCCTCATTGATAATGGGCCTGCCTTAAACGTTTGCCCAATGAGAATGGCCGTCTGCTTAGGGATGAGGCCAGACTAGTTCACTCCCTACAATCAAGGAGTGCGAGCTTATGACAACACAAGAAGGGATGTACTAGGGTTGGTGTCATTTTTCGTTTTAGTACGACCCCTAGAGACATCAGTTGAGTTTCACGTGCTAGACGTATCGGCCTCTTTTAATCTACTGCTGGGCAGGTCGTGGCTGCATGACCCAAATGTCCAGGCGGTACCATCTACCCTTCACCAAAAAATGAAATTGGTAAAAAATGGGATAGTTTTGACTATCCACAGAGAAGACAGCCTTCACCCTCCGAGAGGAGGAGAGGGCACAACTCTGTTGGAAATTCAGCACAGTGAAGATGATGTGTTGATAAGCGATTTTTGATTTGATGAAGAATAGGCTGTTCAGATGCTAATGAATGAAGAAGAAAGGTTTGTCAACACGCGGGCTGTAACAATGATGAGAAAAATGTCTTTCTTCCCAGGCATGGGATTGGGACGTAAACTGCGGGGAATCCCAAAACCCATTCAGGTATTGCCGACTTCACACCATTTTAGTCTTGGGTATAAACCAATGAAAGAAGATCTGGAAGGGCTTAGCAGGGGATGAAAGGTCAATTATTTTGGGACGCTCAGTGGGTACTTCGTCAAGGAAGGGGAAGATTTCCTGTATTATGGCTTTTCAGAGCTGTGGGTCGACGAAGAAACAAATCAAAAGCTGCCAGGGTTAGAGATCTTTTTCAGTCACCAGTTGTCCGAAACGGAAGAGGAAGAGACAGTGAAGGGGAGAAGGAAGAAAAGAAAGTTCAGGAAGAAGATTGGGCCGACAAACTTGACGGTACCGACCTAAAAATACTGTTCAATGAAAAAATAGCCCAATTGCATATAACTAATTAGGACTGCTTCATGATGGGCTTCAGCATACCGACAAACTGCACCAAGCTCATCGTCGGCGCGACCACAAAGGAAGTAAAGAATTGGACCATCGAGTCTGGTGATGTACACATTGTCTATCCTGAGTCCGGAATTGAGTCGGAGTCTGTAGTCGAGGGCACATCTGTTGGTGCTCCTCTCCATGCTTTTATCATCAAGTTTGTAATCCCCTCTGTTTTTAATGAAATGAACAAGATTTTTGGTTACTCTATTTTGTTTGATTTATTTCATACGCTTTCTGATGATTTTGAATTCGACGGGAATATTCACGAAAAAATAAAACTTCTGACAAAAAGAGAAGAAGAAATGCGTATCAAACCAATAATTGAAGAAACTTTGTCAATAAATCTGGGTAATGAAACTAACCCGCAAAATGTTCAAATTGGTTCTTCTTTATCCATAGTTGAACATGAACAATTAATAACTTTATTAAAGAAATTCAAAAATGTATTTGTATGGTTTTACGAAAATATGCCCGGAATTGATCCTGACATTATCCAGCACCATATCCCTCTATACCCCGATGCTAAACCTGTTAAACAAAAATTAAGACGAATCCGGCCAGAATGGGCTCTAAGATCAAAGAAGAAGTTGCCAAACCAATCAACGTTGGATTCCTAATGTTAACCGAGTACCCGAAATGGATAGCCAATATAGTGCTAGTGCTGAAGAAGGATGGTCGTATCCGAGTCTGCGTGGATTTTTGGGATCTCTACAAGGCTAGTCCAAAAGACGATTTTCCACTACCGCACATCGGCATTTTAGTAGACAGTATAGCGGGGCATGCTTTGCTGTCATTCATGGATAGCTTCTCTGAATATAACCAGATTTTAATGGATCCCGAGGACAGAAAAGACGACGTTCACCACACCTTGGTGGACCTACTGTTATCGTGTGATGCCATTCAATCTAAAGAATACAGGGGCAACCTATCAAATGGCTGCCACTACTCTGCTACATGATATGATACATAAGGAGGTCGAGGTGTACGTGAATGATATGATAGTCAACTCCAAGGATCAGGATGGCCACATCACAACACTACAAAAGTTCTTTGAAAGGATCTACAAATACAAAATGTGGCTCAACCCGCAGAAGTGTGCATTTGGAGTCACTACTGGAAAAATGCTTGGATTCATAATCACTTAACGATGCATTGAAGTCGACCCTTCGAAGATCAAAGCAATTTTGGAAATGCCTCCTCCGAAGACTGAGCGAGAAGTTAGGGTCTTTCTAGGAAGAATCCAATTTATCAGTCGTTTCATTGCAAAGTTGACAATTACCTGTGAGCCGCTCTTTCACCTGCTGAAGAAAGTAGTCAAATTCGAATGGGATCAAAAATGCCAAGATGCCTTTGATGTCGTACGATAGTACCTTCAAAATCCACCTGTTTTAGCTCCTCCTGAACCTGACATGCCATTGATTCTGTACTTGTCAGTGACTGCTCAGCTATAGGATGTATGCTGGCACAAGAAAGAGAAACTGGAATTGAAAAGGCCGTCTACTACTTAAGCAAGAAGATGACGTACACACCGCTGGAAAAGACATGCTGGGCCTTGGTTTTGGCTTCTCGAAAACTAAGACATTACATGCTATCTTTCACAGTGAATATCATCTCCCAGATGGACCCATTGAAGTACCTATTTGAAAAGCCAGCACTAACAGGAAGGTTGGCCCGATGGTTGCTGTTGTTATCAGAATTTGACCTTCAATATATTACCTGAAAGTCAGTCAAAGGAAGAGTAGTGACAGAATTTTTGGCCGACCAACCAGTTGAAGGAAGACACGGAGTTTTAGTTTCCTGATGAACAGCTGATGGAAGTTGGGGATGACAAGTGGACTCTATATTTTGACGGCGCATTCAATCTGTATGGCTATGGAATATGAGTCCTCCTTGTCACTCTTGACCACTCACACACCCCCTTGTCATTGAAGCTCAATTTCGAAGTGACCAACAATCAGGCCAAGTATGAAGCATGTTTGGCTGGATTGGAGGCAGCCTTGGAACTAGGGGCAAGGAAACTGGAAGTTATCGGAGATTCAGCACTGGTGGTTTTACAAGCACGAGGACAATGGAAAGTCAGGGACTTAACCTTGTTTCTCTACCATCAGGTGCTAGAGAAGCTAATACCGTGTTTTGAATAAGTGATCTTCACCCATGTACCAAGACTACAGAATAAGTTCGCCAATGCTCTGGCCACCCTAGCATCCATGATTGACATACCATCCGAAGTCTGGATGAGGCCTCTGATAATTTAAAAGAAGAGAAAATCGGCATATGAGATGACAGTTGCTATTGAAGAAAGCACTGACGGGCTTCCATGGTACTTTGACATTCAAAACTTCGTAGAGCAAGGAGAATATCCCAAGTTTGTCAGCAAAAAGGACAAAAGGGCAATACGATGACTATCTGCGCAGTTTGTCATTTACGGTGGTAAACTGTACAAACGAGGACATTCTAGAGTCAACAAGTTATGTGTAAACACTAAAGAGAGCCAAAATTGATGAAAGAAATACACACAGGAGTTTGTGGGCCCCACATGAGCAGAAATATGTTAGCCAAGAAAGTCATACGACAAGGATACTTTTGGATGACAATGGAGACAGACTGCATCCAATTTGTACGGAGGTGTCATAAGTGTCAGATTCACGCAAATCTTTTGCACATTTTCCCGTCTCAGCTATACAACCTGACGTCACCATGGCTGTTCTCAGTATGGGGCATCGATGTGATTGGTAGAGTAACACCGAAAGCATCCAATGGACATGAGTTTATCTTGGTGGCCATTGATTATTTCACCAAGTGGGTAGAAGCGGCCTCTTACTCGGTATTGAAGGCCTCCCATGATGCTAGGTTTGTTAAGCAAAATATCATTTGTCGATGCGAGGTCCCACATGAAATCATCTCGGATAATGACCCATATTTCCAAGGAGAGGTTCTGGATCTTTTCAAGAAATATCGGATAGTGGCTCACAAGTCCTTACTATATCGGCCACAGACCAACAGGGCAGTGGAGGCAGCAAACAAGAATATCAAGAAAATTCTACAAAAGACAATCAACTCACACAAAGATTGGCCGAAACATCTACCATTTGCACTCTAGGGATACCGAACGTCAATCCGAACTTCAACATGAACAACGCCATACTCTTTAGTGTATGGGATGGAAGTCGTACTTTTCATTGAAGTAAAAATTCCCTCACTAAGAGTAGTGCATGAGGCTAGTATCTCAGAAGCCGAATGACAGAGGAACCGAATGGAAGAATTGCTCTTGTTTGATGAAAGAAGACTGCAAGCCCTATTTCATGTACAAGGTTACCAAAGGAGGATAGCTCGGGCGTTCAATAAAAAGGTAAAAACTCGAAATCTCAAAGAAGGAGATCTGGTTCTTAAGGAAATTACAGCTCCTGTTTTTTACCCGAGAGGTAAGTTTAAAGCAAACTGGTTCGGACCGTTTCTCATCAAGACCATTATGACGGTGGTGCAGCCATCATTATGGATTTGGATGGTAATGTGTTCTCCACTCCAGTAAATTTCGATCAACTGAAAAAGTACTATCCTTGAGGTAAAAATAAAAAGAAAATAAAAGCTCACGGAGTTAAAAATCGAAAAAGCAACTCAGACAAAAGTTAGAGCAGTTCGCGAGGCTGAAACCCCGAAAGGGTGAGCTTAGCAAAAATTAAGGCATCACAAAAGGAGAGTGTCAATACCCGAGTGAAAACCTAGCTTGAACTATGTTATGGCCTGATTCCATATTTTTGGGATACGTAGGCAGCTTCTTTTAAAGGAGTTCGGCCACATTCTTTGTCTCTAACCATTTTGAATCTAAATAAGACCAATGCAAATTAATTTTTGAATTTTGATAATAAAATCATTAAAACTTTGGATAAATTTAAACCATCTTAAACATAAAGCGAGAGTTTGTCATTACTTCGATCAGAATTACAAAGTTTTTGAATAAAAGGGAGGGCACGCGAGTCCCAAACTCTACAAAAAAAAGATAGCTATAAAATTTTCGAAATGAAGCAGGTATCCTCAAATTCTTCTCCTTTTCACTGCCTGTTTCCCCTATTCCTTGTCCTTCTTCTCCTTATTTTGCTGCAACCACGTCTTGTAGTCACCAGAAAGCTCGGGACACTTCAGTTCCTATATCTCCATCCGTGAGCGAGACGGCCAAACATCCTGATACGGTGCCAAAAATGGGGAATGCAGTACAGACAAAGATAAACGGCCTCAGATATGGAGAGGGATGACCTGACTATGACCGAACTGCCGCATGATCTGACGGGGATAGTAGAAAGTAGTCTGACGTACGCCAACCAGCAGCACACCAGGATGATCCATAGTAGTCAAGGTTATGACTGGGATCTGCCACCAAGGGCACTGCTAGGTAATGTCTGGGCTGGTTGGAGAGGAAAGATACTATTTCCAAGCTGCCTTAGTGTCACGTATTTGATAACGGGGGTGGTAAAGGAAAGCAGTAGCATTGTGCCTATTAGTAGGAGGGCTTCTATATAAGGTTCACCTTCTCCATCAGCCAGATCTGTAGCATGAGTTAGAGCAGTAAGAGAAAGGGTTTGTAGTACGACAGTGGACTTGATACAAAGAAAGATGTTGGGCTTACCTAAAGAAGTAAGGAGCTGCCAGCAAAGGTGGTGGTCTCAACACGATGAAAAGTGTTTAAGCCCGGCAGTGTCTCGGCTAAAAAGAGCGGCACAAAATCCCTACCCGTCCACATCTGTCCTGCAATGTCAACCAAGGCGCAACTAACTCGCCCGTCAGAAGAGGCAAGAAGATACTGGGCTAGAAGGCAGAAGCAAAGTGCATAGAGTCGCCGTAGCTGAAAACTAAGGTCACTGAGGTCGCCAATGGGATCGAATCTATGAATGATCCAAGGAATGTCAAGGCAGTTACCCAAGGTCAGAAGAGAAACTTTCATCTTAGACAGACCATAGAGTTGCATCACCTGCTGTCGAACCGAGAAAAAGGGGGTGGGAACGGTAACGGAACTCCGTGGAGTGAAGTCTAGAATGCCAGCAAATTTCTCAACAGTAGGGCAGAGTTCTTCAAGGCCAAATTGAAAGATGTGAGACTACGGATCCCACAGTTGAGTAGCAGCCGACAATAAGGGACTGTTAATCTCCACAGCCCTCAGTGAGAAAACGGCATTCAAGCCAAATGGGGAGAAGTTCAAATGTTCAATGTGGGAAAATGCTTCAATCCATAGAGAAAGAGGAGAAGCCGTCTGAGTTGGAATAACAGCAAATGGGGCCTCCAGGGATATATTTATAAGGTTGAAAAGGCGGGAAATCAAAATTTTG
>JAOTRH010069460.1:0-17992 GCA_034768845.1 Heliamphora exappendiculata | reverse complement strand
ATTAAAAATTCAAAAAAAAAAAAATAAGCCAAACATAAGCTAACTAGCTCCTTTTTTAGTGGGCCACCAAAACCTTACAGAATAAATAAATTTAGTGGGCCATGGTCCCAAATTGCACAGTCCAGTACATAACAATAGGGGAAGAGAAGCATCCCCCGCCTCTCTCTCTCTCTCTCTCTCTCTCTCTCTCTATATATATATATATATATATATATATATATATTAAAAGGTTTGAACACCCTAACTAAATATTTAAACACTCACCTAAATAAACTCCATCAAGTTTTTAATTCTATACATTGAAAAAAATTACAAGCTTATTTTGAAATTGTTTCAAAATATGAGAAGTGGTAGTATAAATTGTAGAACTGTTCATCTATTACAAGCTTTTCGTAAAAATAATGGTATTAATATATTGAGTTACTTTTGAAATTTTGAAAGTTTAAATTAATTATCTATCATAAAAAATATTTTTAAAGTTGCCATTGTCCATATTAGTTTATAATAATAAAGTTTTAAGGAAAGATTAGAGAGAGAAAAGGTCCACAAGAATAGTCTCTTGATTCTCTTATTTTTAGTTGATTGGGTAGGTGAAAAGCAACTTTCATATGTGAATTTTGTGAGCAAATTAACACATTACAAGTGAGAAGAGCATTTGGTACGCACTTAATTGAGGTTGGGTCGGTCTGAGTTTTATGGAGCCTAAAACATAATTTTAAGATCGGATCATTTGTATATTTATAATTTAAAAATTAAAAATAAAAATTATTTTTTAAGAATTATTTAGAAAGTTCAAAAGAATGTTCCTATCATAATAGTGTGTTTGATTTTTTTATTAAAATTTTAAATGTTTTGAATATGACAAGTATGCCAAAGAAGAACACAAAGTAAATTAATAGCCATTTATTTTATCACATCCGTTCTTAGAATTTCAAAATTGTAGATAGATACTAACCCTATTAAGCATGGCAAACTCATATTACATAACTTTATTCTATTTTTAAGTGTTTAATATGAGTACTTTACGAGTTTTAAAAGTGCTCAATTTAACGACCAAAATATGGCAACTATCCAAAACTAAAATGTATCATTATCAAATTCTAATACTGAAACGTCAAATTAATTGGTAAAAATTATAATGTAATAACCAAACTAAAATAATAATCAAAACCTAAAATATTTCAAAGTAAAGTTATAATAGTTAAGCAACAAAATATTTTAATTAAATTAACTATTAAAAATTACAAGATTATATATCAAACAAACAACTTTTATTTATATAAATTTATATATAGTATACATATACACCAAATTAAAGCTCTTATTTTTAATCTTTTTTAAAACACTTCAAACAATGACTTCATGACTTTTGAAGTCATGCATAAAGAGAGTATTGTGTTCCTTAGCTGCCACACCATAAATTGAATATACTGCAGCAGTTTAAGACCCATATGTACGTGGGTACCACAAGTCAGGATTTTGCACGTTTGTTCTAGTTTTTTTTTAATTATTTTTTATTTTTAGTAAATATTTTTAATATTATTTTAAATGTGTATACTTTTAGAATTTATCTTCTCATAAAAGTTAGAAAAGTAAAAAAAAAATCAGATAAGAAAAAAATATAGAAAGGTAAAACTCAAATAAGATGAACTTTTGTAACTATTTGTAGTGAGCGTTTTCGACTTTAGCCCAAAAAAGTAAAATTTAAAATTTTTTCTTATGAGAGTGGAAATGTAAAATAATTAAATAAAAAACAAAAAAGAAAATAAAAAAAGATGGGAAAAATATTAAAAAATGGTAACTTGACTTTAAATCAGCTTTTTTGCCAAAGCTAGACCAAAGAGCGAAAAGTTTATTTAGAAGAGATATGGGGTAATTTTAAGTCAAAGCTTAAAGTGATTTTAAACTAAAAGGCAAAAAATTTTGTTTAAAATTGTTATAATTTTTAAAAATTTATTTTTAAATAATTTTATATTAAATATGAATTTTGTTTTATAGACTTTGACGAAAACATTTTCAAAATATAATTTTTATAAAAAAATGAATTTGTATAATAAAAATTATAATATTTAAAAAAATATTTTAAAAATTATTTAAAAAACCAAAAAGCTAAAAGCAATTGAGTTGAAAAATGAAACTTTCTAATTTTTTTTTGCTTTAAGAAAAAAATAAAAATTTAACATTAAAAACTAACTAAAAGTTAGTTGCCAAACAAAATCTTAATCTCGTCACATTTGTTAAATGTTAGCCCAAATTGTTTGGCATTGGTTTATTTATTTCCAGCTAATATTAAAAAAATTCACTAAAAATTATTTAAAAATATATATTCTAATTTGCCTTAGGTTGTAAATTAATAGTTAGAAAATATACCATTTTTGCCGACCAAATAACATTTGGTCGGTGAAAGTATAGACTTTCTACGACCAAATGTAATTTAGTCGGTAAAAGTATAATTTTTCGCAACCAAATACAATTTGGTCGGCAAAAGTATAGAATTTTTTTGCAACTAAAATAAATTTGATCGGCAAAAGTATAATTTTTCGCGACCATATGAAATTTAGTCAGCAAAAGTATAATTTTTTATTTTTTTAAAAAAACATCTAACACTATTAATTATTAAAAAAATATTAAACTCATATTTCGAGAACCACAAATTTAGTTAGTTATATATATGTTTAGAATAATAAAACTTAATTTGATAATTTTATGAATAATTGTGATTAAAAAATAAATTTAACTCTTTTATAATTATATTTTTTAATTTATATATTTTAAAAAATTTATAAACAATGTACAAATTTTGTTTTCAACAAATTAAAATGATGAAAATAATATACAAATTTTATAGGAGCATGAGAATTGGATGATTTTATAAGAGAAAAAGGCATGCTTTAATGGGGCATGTACAGTAATAAGCAGAAAGGAGTCAAATAGTGGCGCTTTACATGGTAGATGGCAAGAGGAGAGATGAGAGCGAAGTTCACAAGTGAAAATAATAGATCTCTTATGTTGCCTCGTCTGCATTTATGCCACTGTCGTCGCCGCACGGTCTCTTTGTCCCTTTTCCTCTCGTTTTATTTTTCCGCCACCGTCTCTCGCCGCTGTTGGTAAGTTCTTACCTGTTGAATTTTTTTATTCATCAAATTTAGTGTTTTAATTTTTGTTGATTAGACACATGCTTGAATCTAAAGACGCATGCTTAAAGATACTAATTGTAATGATATGATATGTTTTTATTTTTAGATAATTAATTAATTTTATTAACATAATTAAATTTATGAAAATGATTTTGACGATATATATTGAGAAGTTTTAGTATTCAAGATATCAAATTTTGATTAATTTTACGGTCGGAGAAAATTTTAATAACGTCATATGATTTAAATTTAAATTAAGTCAAAGAATTTAATGTAAATAAATTTATAAATATAAATTGTAAAATATCTATTGATAAATTTTATTGGTGGAGCCTTCTAAAACGTAGTAAAAATAAATAAATAAATAAAATAAATAAAATAAAATAATCACTGCATTGCATCTCAGTTTGGGCTGGAGATGCTTCAGGAGAGAAAACAGAGAGAAGAGAGAAACCCGAAGCCAGGCGCGCAACGCGCGACCAGCCACTGCCGCGCTTCCCTCGCTCCGCCACCGTGACCGCCGGCGTCGTCTTCCCCCCTTCCGACGTGTTCTTGCCCTTTTCATCTTCTCCATTTCCCGTTCTTTCGTCGTGCGGCCATCGGAGGACCAAGCTCCCGACTTCTCTTCTGTCAAAAATTTACGGTCTCTCTCTCCAAATCGTATGCTGCCGACCGGGATACAAACTTCACCCAACTGGAGCCTTGCTTTGAGCTCTCTAGGCGTCGAAACCGGGAATGGCCGAAAAGCTAGGGTTTTTGAGATTTGGGGATTTTACTTCTACAGGGTAGAATTCTGACTAACTTGTGATCTTATGCTTTGATATGGGTTAAATTTTTAATTAAACTCCTAAAACCCTAAATCTTTGAAAGTTTTGGTTTAAATCCTAACTTAATTCAGATTGACGTGTTATTTCACTTAAGGGCGTCGTCGTTCTTGTTCTATGTGTATCTTAGTGCGGAGATTTTCCTGTGGCAGACCATTGGGTTTGTTGGGTTCTATGCGTTTTTTGTTGGGTTTGTGTTCTGGATGGATTTGGGGATGAATGGTCGGGGAAGGAAAGGTGGAGGTGAGGTAGGTGGTTTTGTTGGGGATGTAGGGTTTAATTGCACAGGATTATGAAAATGGAGAATTGTTGGGGAAAGTGGAGGAAGGGAAGCTGGATTTTCATTTTCAGAAAGTTCTTTGGCAGGTAGATTTTGGTTACAATTCCGTTATTTTTGCATGATTTATAATCTAGTGCGTGTAATATCTGAATCAACATGAGAGGTTAGGTCGGCTGTTCGAGTCTTTGTTCCTCAATTGTCACCAGTTTTAGGGTCTTCAAGGCCACTAGAAGTTTGCTGCCGGTTCGGGATTAGTCGAAATGCGGGTGAGCTGGCCTAGCCAGACACCTGGTTATGAAAAAAAGAGTATGGTTATCGAGCTTTTAGCGCAGGTTAAATTAATATAGCTATTCATTTGTTGATAACAAAATGTGATTAAGAATTAGATCTAATGATGTAGCTATCGTTGTTTACAATACTTCTTTAAATCCTGTTTGTTGGATGAGTGGGGAGTGGGAACTATTGGGGGATATGTAAATTTGCTTAATTTGAAGATAAGTGAAAGTGTAATATCCTGTTACGAGCTCCAGTTCTGAGGAAGTATTGGATTCTCTTAAAACTCATATAGACGATGGCACTTTGTATGGTTGACTCCAAAGAATCTTAATTTATATGAAAAATATGCATCATAGGTTCATAGAAGTAAATGACATTGTCCCCAATTGATTGCAACAAAAGGCCTACTTTGGTTTGGTTTGGTCGTTGATTGGAACTTTACCATTGCCTATACTCAGGTGCTGAAATTTGTCTTTTCTTTCTTTCTTTCTTTTTTATTATTTTTTTCCCTGCATGCTTGGGGAAGAGAGTTGTGTTTCAGACATTTAGCTAAGATTACTTCACTTGCATAAGAAACTATATGGAGGACACCTTTCCCACTGAGGTTCTTATACTTTCTACTAATAATTTATTGGGTTTCGCTTTCGCCTCTCTCAATTTTACCATTAGGTGGTCACCATAACCGAGCCCCAGATCTTGATTTCCCAGTCCAATGTTTTGTAGCATATTAATTTTTGAATAAGGACTAATCATTTTTCTAGTTATTTGAAACATGCAAAAAACTAGTGTGCTTGTGTGATTGCTACATTATTCTGACCAAAAACACCTATTGACCCCTTTGGTTTTTATTAAACTCTAGGAAGTAGTACCATAACTTAGTTGTCAAGTTTATATTCTGTCATATGCTTATTTGGTAGAACATATGTTTGGTAAGAGGAAAGGAAAGATTGAGGAGAGGAAAAAGGGAAAAATGGATCAAACAGGTGTCCATTTTAGAAACGAAGCTGCTCTGAACAAATGAACATTATTGAATTAAGAGTTTTTGAAAATATGTTGGGTTATACTTGGGACTATTGTCGTTAAATTGGAAAGATGTTACTTTATGATTTGAAATATACGAAATGATAAATGAATGTAGAATCAATGATGGAAACTAATTGTGAATGTGGTTATTATAAGAGCAAGTGAAATTTGAGAAATTATTTTTGAGGTTGATTATGGAAAATTTTGTTAAAACTTAGTTTTTGAACTCGAATGGTATATATATATATATATATATGAAATTCATGGTTTAATGCTTAGATTGTTTAATGAGGTTGATATGAAACTTAGTATTGTAATGGGGCGACTTTAATGAGAATTGTTTGGATGAATGTAATTGTCAAATAAATTTAGTAATATTCATATATGATTTAATGCTCATAGAAGTGAATGTAATAGTAATGAAATGATGCTTATGAGTCATTATGTAATTCAATTCTGTATGGTTAGTAAATAGCTTTAATTGTGATTGGGTATTAAGATTCAGGCGGTGCCTGAGTATTACATTGTGATTTACGTTTGACAGGAAAATTTTGGGATAATCCAAAAAATAGAGGAGATTTTGCTGAAATTTTGTTTGAATTATACTTGGAATATTTTTTTAAAGTTTTGAAAAGGAATTTTTTTTAAACTATATTAAATCCAAGTGTTTTTTTTAAAGAAAGTTTTTTTTGGGTTCATGAATAATATGATTTGCTATAATTTAGTTTTTTTTTTTATGGTTCTATTTGATGTCTATAGAATGTTCTCTTGCACTCTTCATTGTATTATTTTCAATAAATATGGTTTGCTATAATTTAATTTTATTTTTTTTATGGTTCTATTCAATAATATGATTTGCTATAATTTAGTTTTATTTTTTTTATGGTTCTATTTGATGTCTATAGAATGCTCTTTTGCATACTCTTCATTGTATTATTTTCAATAATATGGTTTGTTATAATTTAGTTTTATTTTTGTATGATTCTATTTGATGTCTATAAGAAGAAGATTCAGCTGTGGAGAATAAAGAGACGGTTGGTTCAGATAGATTAATGAATGAATTTTTGTTCAATCTTCTATTACAGTTCTTGGAATTGATGAGGCCCTAAGCTTTGTTTAGATTATTTTGTTTTTGTAGTTTTGTAATTTTTGTTTGAAAAGCTTATGTATTTCAATTATATATGTAATAATTTTAAGGTTTAATATAACTTATGAGATTTTTTTTATAAGTAAATGTAGTATGAATTTTCAAATGCATGTTTAAGAAGAACAAAGAAAATAATATGTATGAATGTAAAAATCAAAAGTTATAGGTTATATATATATGAAGTGATTAAAATTATTATAATAACAAATATTTTTTAAAAAATAATTTTTGCCGTCCATTTGGTTGGTAAATTTTTTTAAACAAGAAAAATCTTTTGTCGACCAAAGCTTTGGTTGAAAAAAACAACTTTCACCGACCAAATGTATTAGTCGCTAAAGATTTTAATTTTTTAAAAATTTTGGCCGACTAAATTTATTGGTCGCCAATTGACACTTTTGCCGACCAAAATTCTTTGGCGACGAAATATTTTTGTTGGAGAAGGTATCTAATGCTGACTAAAATTTTGGTCGGCAAAAGTCTAGACTTTTGCCGACCAACAAAAATTTGGTCGTTGAAAGTCTTTTCCAACAGTCTTTTGGCGACCAAATTGGCGACTAAAATATTTGGTCGGTAATAGTTTTTGGCGACTAAATAATGATATCTTTTTACCAAAATTGTGGTTGTCAAAAGTGTTTTTTGTAGTGAAATTATAATATAATTAGTAACTTATAAATAATATAACAGTTGTGTTTTTTTAATATATTTTTTCACTTAACACGAATATTGGATGGACCAAAAAAATTAAAAAATAATTGATCAAAATATTTTAAAAAAAATTTAAAAAAGACAAAAATAAGCCAATAAGTTAAATTTTATTTTGCTTATTTTTGTTGTCAGTGAACTTTTTAAATCTTTTGATCAAGATTTTTATTTTTTATGTTTATTTTATCGAGACAATTCGAAAAAGTAAAATATTTTAGTCAAAAGATTAAAAAAATAAAAATAAAACAAAACAAAAATAAATAAAATTCCCGAGATACTTTCCTGTGGGCATGGTCCAATGCCAATGAATGTGTGAATCCTGCAGGACCAACCAATATTCAGAAAACGGAGAGGTGTATTAATTTCTTTTATTGGTACAATATGTACCTATATGGATAAAATATTGAGTATTATTTTATATTTATTATTATAAAATAATGTTTATATTTACTTTTAAAAAATATTTGATATAATATTTTAATTAATTAATTTAAATTAATTTTTGTTTCATTATTTACAATGAGACCTAACTTGAAAAAGAAATAAATCTGGAGTAGAAAATTTAAATGAAAAAATTGTCAAAGTTGTTTTTTTAAAAAAGTTCTAAAAAAAAAATATGAATCAATATGTACATGAGTTGTTGGTGCCGGCCGATTTGTCTTTTACAATGGGTACCAATTAATATTTTAAATGGTACAAAATTAAATATTGAAGGTATCAATTGACAATCATAGGACTAGGATCAGTTGGTACATCTTTTAAAGTACAGTGTTATTTCAAAATTGGTTCTTGAAATTTATTTTAAAAGTTTTTTTTTTTTTTTTTGTGTACGATCTATAATTAATATTTTATATAATATTACATTCAATAAAAAATACTTTAACTCTTAATATTTATTTTGTAAAATTATATCAAAATACTTTTATTATTCTAAATAATTATCTTTTAATATCATCACTTTATCCCTCCATTTCTATCATCGTTGACTGCCAATGAGCTCTAATGACGGCAAGTTTTGGCAACCATCTTAGTCAACTTCGGGTGACCATCTCAATCAACTTTTGGCAATCTTCCCGCGATCATACACAATTGATGTGTAATACTGCGACAAAGAGATGTTTGGTCATAATCTCTTTTTAGAGATTGCTGGTCGTAATCTCATTTTAGAGACAGCAAGAGAATAAAATCTAATAATTAAGCCCCTTTTCGGTTGCACGCTCACATAGCTCTCTAGCCATCCATATTTTCCCAACTCCAAGTTTCCCAACAAGAATTGCCCTCTTAACATTATCATCCATCAATCCTTTAATAATCAATTCAATATGTTTTTCCACACTAAGAGCCATAGTTGATGAAACAAATCTTGCAAAAAAAAATATTTTTGGGTGATTTAATTTGGGATCATATTTTGACAACTTATTTTAAAATAGATTTTATGCTCGGAACTGTTATTCTACTATATCATTTTAATAATTTTTAGAATTTTTATACCCTCAAAATATTTTTCATGAAATTTGATATCATTTAATGCTTGGTTAATTTTATTTTCAATGTTATAGTACATGTTAAGAAATATTTATGGAGATTTTATAATCCCATTTAATTTTAATTTTAAGATATCTCATAATTCTATATTTATTTTAGCATGTTATGGTAATATAATATTACTAAAAATAGAATACTTTATATGGCATGCTAAATTTCGAATTTATTGTAATAAATAATTCTAAATAGATGGAATAATATTATATTATATTTTTAGTCAACATTATTTTTATTATACAAATTTCGAAAACATATTGTATTACACTATTCCATTAAACAGATTTTCGGGTTACAAGTTCTAGAGCAAAACTATTTTTAAAAAATATCAAATTTTATTTATATGAGAAAATATAAACATATACTGGTTCTGTTTATTATAATTTGTTTTATCCTATTAACATATTCTCACTTCTAATTATATTATTATATCCTCATATTCTCACAAGTAATCGGCATATGAAAAAATATGAACATATACTCATTATGTGTATCATACTTTATTTTATCATATTAATAACATATTCTTATTTCTAAACAAGTTGTCTTACCATGTTCTCATATTATCATAAATTATCGGCAAATTCATATAAATCAAAAGTTACATTTTATCAAACAGAATAAACTTATCAATATTCTCATTTTCAATAAAAATAAATTTTATTTTTGAGTTAAAAAGTTTTTCTTTTCTGCATAGTTGCAATTTAACTATCCCATTAGATCCTTTTAATAATTTTGGAGACTTTTATACCCTTAAAATGTTCTCAATGAAATTTGATATCATTTAATACTCGACTAATTTTATTTTCAATATTATAGCACATGCTAGGAATATTTATGGAGATTTTATCATCCTATTTAATTTTAATTACAGAATATTTCGTTATTCTATATTTGTTTCAGCATGTTATGATAATATAATATAACTAAAAATGAAATACTTAGTTCAGAGCATAGGATGATATGCTTAAATAAATTGTCAAAATAAAATCCTAAACTAATTAACCCAATATTTTTTTATCAAATTATTCCACCATCACCTTTCACGACAGAAATAGGTTAATTTTCCAGCCTCCAGATTTTAACTAGGTTATTAATTAAAAAGTAATTTTAGTATGATTCGAAGTACTATCGTGTCTTAATCTTATATATTAAGTATGATGCAACCATTTTTCTAGAGTTTGTTTCATACGTCAATTGTTTGGTATGTTAATTACTATGTAAATAAATAAATTTATATATTTATATTTAGATAAATTTATTTACAACAAATAAATTTATTTATAAACATTTTTATTGAGATAAAATACAGATAAATTTATGTATAATGATAAAATTAAGTAACATTTGTCTAATACAAAAAAAAAATTTGTAAATATCGTGCTTGATATATTAAAAATAATAAATTTATCCGTAAAAATTATTTTTGAGATAAACTAACATTTATTTACTACAGATAGATTTATTTGTATGTAATTTTTATTGAGATAAATTTATCTATATGACATAAATTTATATCTAAGGATAAATTTAAGTAATATTTGTCTAATATAGATAAATTTATCTGTAAGTATCGTGCTTGATATACTAAAAGTGGTAAATTTATCTGTAAGAATTGTTCTTTAGATAAACTAACATGTCACTAATATTTATTTATTACAGATAAATTTATTTATTTATATCTAGATAAATTTATTTATAATAGATAAAAAAATTTGTAAGCATTTATTTACAACAGATATATTTATTTGTAAATATTTATTTATAGCATATAAATTTATCTGTGAGTATTTTTCATTTTAAATTACTTTTTTTGCAAGATATGCTCTTATTAATACGTATGGTATAAGTGTATTGCTTTGTTCTAAAGCGATTTACGTTGAGTCAAACTTGAAGCACAAAATGGCACTTTGAACATTGCCATGGTCAAATTGTTGAGATGAGTCTCTCTTATTGGTCACTCATAATTCTATTCGTAAAAAATATTGGCATTACGTTTTTGATTATGCTATGTATCTTATTAATCACCCGCCCCTTTCTTTCTACTACTATTTCTAGTCAAATTTTCTTTTAGAGATTATATCGACACCCTCCCAATTATTCATTCTTGAAAGTTCTACATTTAAATTCAATTGTTATCGACTGACAATATGTATGTAAAAAGATCAAAAGTGATCAAAACTATAATTATGCATACATTTAAAGAATTCAAGCATGACAATGATAATACCATATGATGACAAATTCCTTGAAAACCCAAATCAAGCCTAGACTTGAGAGTAAGTGTATAGGCATTCAATATAATAATGCATGCTTCACACGTTGAATAATTTCAAGTCATTCGATTAAAGACATTAACTACCCATCTTACTATTTAGTTCATGAGAGTGAAACCAAACATTACTTTTTTCACTTTTATAAGTGATTGTTGGGTCTTTGAGGGTATCATACAAAGACAAATTTGAAAAACAAGATTTGAAAATGAAACCAAATCATTTGGTCCATCCACCTCAAATGCAAACGAACCTAAGTGCATGTTGTGCTTAAAAGCACATAAGGCTGCAGTCCTCTTTAGTAATTTTTGTTTTTTTTATATGTATATATTTTTATAATCAAAATTATTTATTATTTAATATAAACTCAATAGACCATTTGTGCAAAAAAAATAAATTAATCGAATATCAACAGCTCTATGAATAGATCACATTTATTAAAAAATAAATGAATAGTATATATAGTTTTGCAAAACACAATGTTATGTAATGAGATCATATGGTTAAAGATATTTAACATAATTTTTTATGAGTAAATAAAGTAATAAATAATACGAATGTAACGATCTAAGTGGACCATTAACCTAATAATTTGAATAAAAACTTAACAATGTAACTAAAATACTTAAACTCAAATTATTTGTAGTAACTCATAACTTTTTTTATATATCAAACTAGATTTTTATCTTCTACTAAAGTGAAATGAGATATTATAATATTCCTCACTCAAAGATGCGAGGTAGCTCAAATTCTTTCTCTGATTGAGATGTGAATTGCAGCTCATTAGCGAGCACAGAACAGCTCATAAGCGTGTATAAGGTTTACAACTTTGGGGCATTTACCTCTCTTTGTAGCTTTTAGTTCTCTATCTACACCACTACGAAACTTTACATGGAAATTAAAGTTGACTCTAATACCATTTCAAGTGGACCACTGACCTAATAAATTGAATAAAAGCTAAACAACTTGACCCAAAATACTTAAACTCACGTTATTAATAGTAGTCCAGAACTTTTTTTATATGTTAGACTAAGTTTTTATTTCCTATCGATGTAGGATTAGATATCACAACAAAATAACACAATTTTAATTATAAAAATTTATTTTAAAATAAAATATTAAAAAAATATAACATAATGTTGTCTTTAAAGTACTGCAGCGACTCTAGTTCCAACACATACAGCCATTCACACTAGTGTGGTAACCTCATAAAACTTAATACCAAAAAAAAATGGTAACCTCATAAAACCAATCATGCGGAATTACTATTTATCTTAAAGTGAATTATCTTAAAGTGAATTATTGTATTTTTCAATTAACAAAAAAGTAATTTTTTATTTTTTTAAAAAAAGTGTTTTGAATTTGATGTTAATTCAAATAATAATACCTTTTAAACTCCTCTTATTACAAAAAATTAGAAAAGTAAAAATAAATAACTAATTTTTTTTTATAAAAAGAAGCTCATATAAGGCAAAAATCCATAAATGGCATTTTAAGATTTTTTTTTAATCTTACTTGAATTTTTATTTAAGTTAATTCAAACAATTATATATTTTAAACTTCTCTCGTTACGATAAATTAAAAAAATAAAAATAAATGACTAAAGATTTTTAATAAAAGCTCACATCACACAAAAAATGCTTTACAAAAGCTTTTTAAGGTGTTTTTTTTTGTTTTAGAAAAAAAAATTTTTACGTTAGTTCAAATAATAATATTTTTAAAAAAATTTCTTTCAACTCTAGACAAATGGCATATATTTTTAGATTTTCTTTATAATGATGAATCAAAAATATAAAAAATTTAAATTAAAAAATAAAAAAAAATAAAAAAAAAATTACGAAAAAAATTACATAAAAAGCTATTCCAAACAATACGGAAGTTCTAAAAGGCATCGAATCAGATTCAATTATTTTTCATAACTTCGTTGTGAAAAATATATTGTTTCAATCTAATAATAAAAAAATTATTTTAAAATATTTTTTATGTATCAACCGAACACTAAAAAATAAAAATTAAAAAAATATTTATTTACAAAAATATTTTACATGAAAATTATTTTTTTAAAAAAATATTTAAATTGAAACGAAGCCGTAGAGTACCTAATTATTTGATAGCCTCGTATTATCGTGTTGCATTGTTTAAATGATGCTCTTATATTGGCATTGTTTAAATGATGCTCTTATATTGGTTTTATTTGGGTGGTTGATTTATTAATTTATTGACTTATTTATTAATAAATAAATAAATTAAAATACAAATAAGTCAGGCCATTTAAATGTTCATTGACTTAATTGCTTATTTAGCTTATAAGTCATTTTATTTTGCTTATAAGCCCAACTTATTTAGTTTATTTAATTCTCCAAACGAACTTATTTAACTTATTTGTTTATTTTTTTTATTTTTAATTTATTTAATTACATAAATGACATGATTTATTTTTTAGCTTGTAAGTCAAATAAATCATAAGCTATGTCCTCTCAAACGAGGCCAGTTTATAATGTAGCAAAATGTAATTTAAGTAGAATAATATTAACTTACTCTTATTGTTTAGTGTGTATAAAATATTTTTTTTGTCTTAAGCATACGAAATAAACAATATTGCTACATGATACTCCAGTAGTACCTAATAAGTAGGTATTGTCTCCATGTCTAAATAAATAAAAATATTTAATACACAATAATAAGTCATCATCTCTCACTTACCTAATAAAGTAGACAACTTATTATTTAACTTCAAACATTTTTTATTAAATTATTAAATAAAAATATTATACAAATAAAGACAAATGTCAACGGAGAACTAACTAATAATTACTTCTATATGTATTGTGATATGCTAGTAGTCTACTTTAAAAAGAGAAAGTGAATTCTTTGGTTATAAAAAATAATTTGAATTTTTACAAAATAATAAGATATTTTTTCAAGTAGTAGAAATCTAAATAAAACTCAATTAAGCGTGTTTACATTGAAGTAATGTAAGAATGAATAACTTTTTAAGAAGAGACAAGGTGTTGCGTGTATTGTATGAAAAATTGTACATACTCATGGATAAATTTTTGTGTGCCGGATACTATTAAGCTCATTTTGGATGATCTTACTTATTTGTTTATTGATTTATAAGTTAAAAAATAAGTTACGTTGTATAAGTAATAAAATAAGTTAAAAATAAAAAAATTAGTAAATAAGTAAATAAGTAAATAAATTCATTTTGGTAGTTAAATAAATAAATAAGTTAACTTATAAATTAACTTATAAGTAAATAAATAAATAAACTCATCTAGATAATTAATTTATAAATAAATAAATGAATAAATCACAAATTATTCAAATAAATTTATTTTAAAAAAATTAAATTTACTTACTAATAAATAAGTTAATAAATAAACTAAGTAAAATTCATTCAAACGGAGTCAATATTTTATTTTAATTTGAGTCACGTTTATGGGCATTTTTAAAATTTTTCTGATGTGGTACCCACATGGTATATGATTAAAATTAAAATGGTACACTGGAGCACTGCGAGAATAATTTTTCCCTTAGAGAGTGTTAATTAAAACCCTAGGAGAGACAGTGGTAGGACCTGCAAAAGCTTCCAATCATAGGACCTGCAAAAGTTACCGATCAGGAAAAGATCATAATTGCATCAACAATGGTCAAATAATCCAGCTGTTGCACCTGTAATCTGTTATAGCATTTAAAAACAAAAAATTAAAAATTATTCAACAATTTAAATATATAATAAAATTAGTACAAAAAACAAAAATCCACCTTGAAAACGAAAAGTAGTCTCTACCTGTTAAAAATTACATGGGATGATTTGGGTTTATGGCCACGTGGAGGATTATGGTACTGCAATTTGTTATTACAAAATATATAATTATTATATTTAATATTTAATATTTAATATTTTACTAAAATTTTATTCAAGTTAATACTAATTTAGTCTACATTAGTGAAAAGTAACTGAATTTTTATTATCAATGAAAATTATATTTTTAAATTTTTAAATATTATTTTTAGTGACAATTAGTCTTGTACATTTGGTTGCAAATAAATCAATCACAAAAAGTTATTATTTAGTGACAGTATTCTTGTCATCACTAAAATTATATATTTTTGTGATAGAATTAATAAATTGTCACTATATATTTTTATTACAAATTTTTAATCACAACTGTGTGACGACGGTTTTATTTTTATTAAAAGTCTTTAGTAACAAATAATAAATATTTTTTAACAGTTTTTAATTATATCACTAACAATTAATTTTCTTGTAGTTGTTATCCTAATCTAAGAGATAAAATAGAGATTACTCCCAACTGTCAATTATAGAGTTCCAACTTGCAGTTTTCATAATGAGATATTAAAGAAATGCCATTGAAATTCACTCACCTTATTAAATGTGGGTTGGCCGGAGCAGAATATAGAATTGTAAATAAACTTGAAAATTTTGATTTAATAATCAAAAATAACTTTTAAATTTTTGTTTTATTTTTAATTTTATTTTAATTAAACGTGAATCAAATATATAATTTATTTGTTTATATAATTTATTTTATAATTTATTTGTATTAAAAAAAAAACACATTAGAACCGCCTCTTGCCCTTAGATTGTGTTTTTTGCTTTCACATCATGATTACATTTCACTAATTGTGTGCTGACAATCTCTCATTTAGAAATTCACCAACCTTATTAAATGTGGGCTGAAAGCGTTTTACTGACGCAATAAAAATAGAAATTAAGATGTAAGAACAGACAATGGTGGCATTTGTCATTATTAAAATTGGTTCGTCATTTAACTTATAATAAAAATTATAAATATTTAATAAAATTATAATTTATAATTAAAATAAAATAAAATAATTATAATTTATAGTAAAAATTATGAATATTTAAAATAGATTATAAGTTATAGATAAAATCAATAGCAAGAAATTAAAATCTACTAGCATTAACAATGCCAAACACCCCCTATTGCTTGTTTAGCTTTTGTTTGGCTACAAGCTTTAAGCTAATTTTTTGGCTTTTAACTTAAAACCTAAAAAGTTAAGAAATCTCATTTTTCATTCCCCAACTTTTAACCTAATTGCTTTTAGGTTTTTTTTTTATTTTTTTTATAATAATTTTCAATTTTATCTTTTTACCTATAAAGTCACTAGTTTGGTATTTTTGGTTTTTGAATTTTTTTATAGATAAGGGCAGATTTGAAATTTTACATCTGACTTATTTGTTTTTTTTTTTTTTGTAGTTTAAAAGTCATTAGTTTTCAAACCAAACGAATTTTTTAATTTTTTAGCTTAAAACAACTTAAAATTAAAAAATTAACTTAAAATTAGGTTGCCAAACCAACATTTAGTAGGTGAGAATTTTATTCTATTTTCAGCTAGTAATTATTGGAACTTTCAAAATACTAAGTAGCAATTTTTTGTGGTAATCCTAATTCATATTGTGGATGATAAATTTTATGATAGAAAGATAATAACTTATTTTTTTTAGATAATTAGGAGATAAAAAAATAACATGTGTAATTTAAATAACTATAATTTATTTATTAAAAGTATTTCGTAGTATCGATCGTCTATATGGCACTCTAGTATTATCAAATATTTGTGGTTTTCTTGCTCTCGGAGTAGATCTGGCAAGAAAACCACGTGCATAACAGATTTTGCCGTCGTAACATTCTGTCGGAACAGATTTGCCAAACACATGCACAAAAAGTGCAATTTATTTATGTACCGAGAAAACCACAAAAGAGAGGAGGTTGGGACGGCAAAAAGAGAACTGGCTCCTCCTCATCCCGCCGACCAAATCTACTGGTAAAAGAGAACAGAAAGAGAGAGAGAGAGAAAGAGAGAGTGAGAGAGAGAGAGTAATAAAAATTATAAATATTTAATAAAATTATAACTTTAATAAAATTATAAGTTATAATTTTTACTATAACTTTAATAAAATTTCTACTTATAATTTTTATAAGTAGAAATTATAATTTTATTAAAGTTATAATTTTATTAAATATTTATAAGTAGAAATTATAAATATTTCTACTTATAAATATTATAAGTAGAAATATTTAATAAAATATTTCTACTTATAATTTTTGTAAGTAGAATTTATAATTTTATTAAGTATTTAAGTCCCACGGAATAAGGGACGTTTCGAAATCTCCATGGAGGGGTAGTGCTAGCATCAATCATCAACTATCTGGATAAATTTACGCCTGAGATTCTTGTGATCTCTGCGGGACTTTTGGTGATAACGATCACGCTTTTTCTTTGGGTGTGGTTTGATAACCGTCGCAAGTACCAACATCTCAAACATCAAATTCCTGCATCAGTTGTTAAAAGCTATTTAGATTCAATTATTCAAAATTCAAATTCATTGAAGTCATCACTTTTTAGAGGTGCTGGTGGAGATGTAAACGCAACAGCAGCTTCTATTCAATCTCTCGGACAAATGGTTGGTGGCGATTCGCTTTCACTCGGTGGAGGAGATCCTGCTCTTCAAGCACAATTGCAACAAGCTCTTCGCGCTCAAAAAGAACTCGAAGCAAAACTTGGTAACTCTGGTTCAGATCTTGGAAGTGCTCAGCAAAAAATTAAAGACCTCGAAGCTCTTCTCGCAAAGGGTGGAGCAGGTGGTGCTGGAGCTGGTAGTGATGAGATTCAAAAAATCCTGAAAGAGAAAGCAACACTTCAAGAAAAATTAAAAGAATATGAAGTGATCGAAGATGATCTTGCAAACCTCAAACGTTTACAGCAAGAAAATCAACAATTGAAGAGAACTCTCG
>JAOTRH010069449.1:0-17992 GCA_034768845.1 Heliamphora exappendiculata | reverse complement strand
TTTCTAAACTTCAGCTGACTTCGTCATCTCGCGTTTGAGGGGGAATGTTGGAATATTAGATTTAGATTGATTAGATTTATTCTGATTTGATTCTATTGTATCTCCTTTATTGTTTATCCCTATTCGCCTATAAATAGGTCATATATTGTACAATTTTACACAGACAGAAAATATACAATTCTGAATTTTACAATAATCAAATGAAAGAAATCCCAAGTTGAGCTGCTTTGCACTTAAAAATTGCTAAATAAACACATGAATCCAAAACAAAAATCAGCCGTATCAACTGCCTGAAATTTGAAGCCCACAAAAGATCGTGCTTTTTTTTTTTAACCGACAAAAACGCAAGCACCCACTCCCAAACAACGCTCTTGTGACTGACCAAGCCCAAGGAATAATCTGAGCAACCTCCAGAGGAGCATTGCCACATGCCCCAAAAACCATGTGTCGAAAATTAATTTCGTTTCCCTCTCCGTTTGTTTATATCACAATGTTTCATATGCACACATCAATGCGGGAACAACTCATGCTTCCGCCGAATGACTGCCTAGTAGTCCGAGTTTCATGAGATGTTACAATTTCTCCCACTTAGTCCCAATATCCTCGTAATGCCCTTTTCACAGTTTAGGAATACTCTTGTGATGGCCATGACCTCACCGCTACATAGATTGGGCGATGCGGGACATGGACTAATAGGAGATGAAAAAAGGATCAACATTCTAAGATAAGGCCACAATATTAAGCTCAACTTTTTATTAATTAATTTTGAATAATATCTAAAAAAAATCTTTATATCTATAGACTTAAAAATCCCAATTTAATAGGAAACTAAAATTCTTAATTAAATGAAAATAAGAAAACATCTTAATTAAAATATTTTTAAAAAAAATTAAAATCCTAAACTAAAAGAAAAGAAAAGAAAAGTATAATTAAAAGATTATCTAAATTAAAATAAAATTGTTGATAGGCACAATATTCCATATTCCACCCTGAAAAACAGTGGATGAAGAAAAGGATTTTGAAAAAATTGGGGTAAGATCCACCGAAGTGGAGAGCCTTAACCGGATGTGTGGTAACAGGTAAGCCCGAAGGCCGTTCCCGTCCCTGTCGGGGGAGATGCCAACCATCTCTCCTTTTCACGAACACGTTCTTCTCTTCTTTCCTTGCCAATAAATATTTGTGTAAAAGGCTCTCTCCACTACCGATGTGGTATAGAGAGGCACGAGAGGGTTTAGGGTTGTCCATTTCTGTTCAAAAGGGTGCCGCCAACAGTGATTCCACTGCCACCGTTGCGCTACCTCCGTCGCAGTCGGCCGTCGACCGTCCACTACCGCCGCCGAAAAATTAATGTAAGCATGAATCCTATAGCTATAGATGTAATTTCTGGTTTGGTTTAATCTATAGGCCATATAGCTAGAATGATATATAGGGTTAATGTAATGATTTATATGTGACCGATCATCAACGATAGATTCAGGGCAGACACAAAACTTAAATTTAAACGAATTATTTTTATAATTTTTAGGAAATAAATATTAAATTTTCAAAAAACTGTCAACAAGTTTTGAATGGTTTTGGCTTCTGGGTTTTCGAAAGATTCCAAGTTAAGCTTTTAGTAGCTTTAAGGAGTTCTCGCTCTGTAATTTTTCCCCTGTTCTATCAACTAATTTGACTAATCTCTTGAATTTGGTCAGATTTGGCTTTCTGGACATTGTTGAACTACCTCTCTTGATATATTAGTTGAATGAATTTGCAATTGGGATCAAATTTCAAATGGGATTGGGGAAAACGTTTTTTTTTTTAAAAATATTGAATTTTGAGGAAAATGATTCCGTCGCGCAACGGGCTCATTTTATGGAAGTTGTTTGCAATTCTTGAAAAGAAGTTTTGTGTTGAGAAAAGCTTTTACTTTTGAATCTTTCAAATTTTCAATAGGTACAGTTTGGGGACCTTGCCACAAGATTATATAAGTAGTTGTCAAATTTTCCCGAAGTTTTTTTTTCTCTCTTTTTCTGTTTTACTGGTTTTGGAGGTTTTGGATAGTTAGGAGAGTGAGAAAATGGGATCATTGGCACCGGGTTTCGGGTCTAGAGATCGAACTTGAAGTCATTCCGGTCATCGATTTGTACGAGTTCGATCCATGGGAGTTGCCAGGTATTCTTCAAGACACACACACACACACACACATAATTCATTTCCATTTTGTATTTTGTCTTAGTTTTCAACATGATCAAGCAAATCCATTTATATTTGTTCATATGAATTATACAAAAGGCATGGAGATTATTTCTTAGAACTTTATATAGAACATGTTATTGATATGAAGAACACAAAAGCTAAGGTTAATTATCTTGAATTCTCATCTGGACATGCCATGAATTAGTCACAAGTATTCTGTTGGGAAGTGATCATCTTAGCCAAATCAATTCAATTTGTAAGGTTCTTAATGTATTAAAATAAAATTCTGGTTTTGGTGATGATGATATAGTTTGAAACCAATTTGCATTAATAGAGGATTTCTAGGGTTGGAAAGTTGTTGTTTTTCTGTTTATTTTCAAGCCCACTTTTGCCCTTCTTTAAGAAGTAAGCCAGGCACAAGAATGTGTTTTTTGTGGGGCATCTCACTTTTTCTTTTCAAAGCTGCCTCATCAGATTATTGGTTTCTTCAAATTATACGTCTTGAGAGTGGCAAAAAGAAAAAAGAAACTTCAACAGAAAAAGTTTTTCTCATTCTTTTTTTTTTTTGGGTTTTCCCTTGGATTTCATTTTGTTGGGAATTTTGAGAATTTTCATAATAAGCCATGATTGCAGAGAAATCATTCCTTCCAAAGTGAGATATGGAATGGTTCTTATCCAAATGGATCATGCAGGAATTGTGCTACCAGAGCTGGCTACTGGAAAGCCACTGGCAGAGACCGGAAGGTAGTCTATCAGTCTGCTGTGACTGAAAAACCCTAGTCTTCTACCGTGGACGAGCCCCATCGGGGGATCGAACAGACTGGGTAACGCATGAGTATCGCCTTTGTGATGACCTTTCTCAAGTATCACCAAATTTTCAGGTAAATTTAACAGCCTAATTTAATTTTGTGTAGTGTTTAAGAATCATGAGGGACTAAATAAAAGGTGATCACTGAACTTGATTTTCAGGGAGCTTTTTGCTCTGAGTCGTGTGATTAAAAAGAAGACAAGAAATGTTCATGGCAAACCAAAAGCTAAGAAGGTTGGAAGCAGTTCGAGAACCGGGGATCTCACCTCAGCAGGAATGTCATCGAGTGATCCTGTGATCATCTGCGAAGACAAGAGCTTTCAGACGAATCATCCATACAATGGCAGTACTTTTTCTAGCCCTGTTACTTCTCCATATCAGAAAACACCAGTAGTGGAGAATGAAACATTTTCAATGGGGACCAATCCCAATTGCCTCTGGGTAGCACCTGATCTAATCCTTGATTCCTCCAAGGTTCTGAAATTGGTTCCCGACTTTGTTGCTGTATATTTGCATTATTGAATGGGTAATTTTGGTTCTTGATGATCTATTTTCACATATTTTTTCTTCATGGCTTGAAACTGGAATACCCACGAGGACAAAGATGCACCCGGGTACTTTCCTCAATACGGGTTTCCAAACTCGACGACTCAATGGCCACCATACTACATGTACTATTGTGGGAACGAGGATGTGGCATATGAAGGTTGTGACCACCAAACCAATTCACTAAGAAATGTGAAACCCTTCTGAGAAACAAATGGGAGTCATTGTAGTTCTTTTTTTTTTTTTTTTTGTCTTCAATGCAGGATTTGAAACTTTGGGCCAAGCTCCGATTTGTAGACAGAGACGGGAAGATAATATGCTGGTTGTGATGTGAGAGAGTCTGCAGAAAGTGGTGCATCCTACGGGGCTTTAACTTGTTATAATCCAGAATGTCTCTGAGACAATGCCTTTTAACGTTGTTCCCAGAGAGTAAAGTACGATGAGTGCTACCCTGTCTAGTCCCTATGGATTTTCTGTAAAAGTCCCAGTAATGGTTAGTTCTGGTGTTTGCTTGGTTTATGTTAAATGCAATAGAAAATAATGATCCCCGGGTTACAATCATTTTATAGATTGCACTGGGAATTGGCCAAGTTTGCAGCTTAAAGCCTTAAATTATATATGTGTTGGTGTTCTAAAATAAGCTGGAACCACCCTCTATCAAGATGTGGATTCAACGGCAAAGCCATCTTTTTCTTTCGTTATTTCTTTCTTTTTTCTTAGCTCTATAAAGAAGCATCTTTATCCGTAAAATGCAGATCTTAAAAATCATGTGTTTGGAACTCATGCCTTGATTGTCCTGCCATTCAGACCATTACAGAGTTTATGTCGTCTCGAATCCAACCTAGATTATGCCTATAACCTGTAATACCCGCACAACCCAATCATCAATAGCTCCAGTCCATTTTGTATTTTAGGGTTTTTCTTACATAAAGGGGTAGTTTTTTTTTAGATCAAAGATAAAAGGCTAGTTGAAGATTCTAAGATTAATGACAAGAATTCGAATATAAGAGACTTGTTGAATTCTCTTCTTTCATCGTGATTCTTTCATCGATCTTCACCACTGAACGCAAGCATTAACTGAATCCTGTGCTTTTGTGCATGCGAGCGTGTGTGATTTTATTTTATTTCCTGTCATCAATTTGTTTTTTTCTGTTATAACAAGCTCATGGCGCCAATATATAATTGGAATCCGTGGACCACTAGAGCTAATATTGCTGGTTTTTTATATGTATATTTTCCTTCTTGGATGTGCTCAGATTGAGAGGTTAGATTGTGAAGCAGCGCATCAAAGAGAACATCAAAAAGCGTCACCTGAAAGCATCCAAGAATGCACATTCTTGACCATAACTTCCAAATTGATTGACGCCGCCCCCGTCTGCCACTTCGGTGACAAATTTGCTAAAAGAACTAAACAAAAGCAACATTTTTAGAAGAGCTTTTAATAGGATTCCCCCAACCACCTTAACCCCTAACCCCCACGAAAGAAAAGTTCAAGATGTCGCTACGCTACAAAGGCTTGAACACCTTTTTTTTCTTTTTGGTTTGCCCTCTACAGATTATGCTTTATTGGTTCAATTGAAAAACAATTCCAAGATTGGGACTGTTTCATTGGTGTCGAATCACACGTCACCTTAGTCCGGCGTCTCGTGTAGAGATAAAAACTTTGGTGACACACAAGACATATACATCCATGTCAAAATACATAACTTTCTAGCATAATTTTTGAGTTGGGTCGTGAACACTCTAATTAAAGTAATTGTAAACCATCTCAGGTATGAATCTCCATAGGCGGACTCATAGTAATGAGAATATTGTTGTCTAATGAGAATATGGGAAGCAACACATGGTAGCTTAGGCTGTCCATCTACATCACATTGTAGTGATTTTAACTGACAAGAATGCTTAATTACACCAACAAGAGGTATAGTTTTCATCCCTGTTTTGTTATGATGCATTCTATAACTAAAACCTAAAAAGCAAAACCACTTTTACGGTAGATGTGTGCTGTGTTAGACACCAACACTCCAAAAGACATGTCCAACATTTAACGTTATCAAATGAATGTGTTGTGTCTTGCTTTTTTTATTATTAAAAAAATAGACGTGTCAAGTGTCTGTTTTCATGCTATTTAAGTCTAAAACTCTAATTATAACAATTAGACATAATCTCAAAATAAGTTCAAACCATACAAAGGAAACTAAAGGTTGAAAACTCATGTAACCATAGCTAACATGTTTATAACATTAAATGGATAAATTGCTTAAGAAAAATCAAATATCTGTTGGAATAAACTAACCGACATAATGATCGTTGTAAATAACAAAGGGATAATAGTTATATAATCTAACTGAGGAGGACCGACTGAAGTTATTCCATTTAACTAAATTAAATGGTGGGTTAAGAATTCCAACCTCTAGCATTGGTCGAGGAAGTGAAAGTGAAAATAGTGCCAATATTTTGTTTTTCTGAATGTAAGTACAAATACGCAAATTCTGATAAAACCAGCAGCTTTCAAACATTAACAAGAAAAGCAAAGAACATAGTATAGTTGTTCCCATGAAAGAAATGCCAATTTGATCTGCCTTACCCTTCAAAAGTGGTAGCTGAACAGAGGAATCCAAAACAAAAATGTCCAAAATTTGCATTTTTAGCCAAAAAGCCAAAAAACTAGGTTAGCCAAATGAGCCCATAATAAGCTGAGCACAGTGCACAGTGACGGAGTTATATGTTGGGACTTGAGAGGGCTATAACCTCCCAACTATATTAGAAATCTTAATCATTATATACCATTTAATTAATAAGTTTCATCTATGAAGAAAAGTAACCCCATACCATAGTAAATTTTAGTATTAGAAAGAACGCCGACCGCCTTTTTGATGAATGACTCAATGATGAATGACTCAATGAACTGATTATTCCACTAGAAAAATTATCATTTTATCCAAATTCTTTTTTTTAATATTTTTGAAATAGACATTTATTTTTTCTCATCGGTACTTAAATAGAGCGTGAATGCTTTTTTGATTTATTACTTTTATTGATAGACATGTGCATTAGATTTATGTGTTAAAAACAAATATAATTATTATAATTAGTCTAAGTTTTTTTTCACATAAGAATTGCCCTCCCCCCATATTAATGGTCCTGCCTCCGCCCCAGCAGTGCAGACATGTGGCATCGTACTTATCCCAAATAAGCCGGATTGGGGATCTTGAAAACTTTATCCCATATCTTGAACGTAGATCCAAATTTTGAATAGAGATCTAACAAGCCACATCTTGTCCCAAGAATATCAATAGCCTTTATTAGGAGTTTTTACCTATTTAAACCTCTCATGCTATAAAGAGGGTTAAGACCTTCATTCAATATATGTAGAAAACATTCTAAACTTTAGCATTCAAGAGTTCCAGTTCCTTGGATCGATTGCTTACTTTAAGTACCGGAGCGCTCTTTTAACCAACCAAATAATCTGGGCAGCACTAGCATGTGCTCTTTGTGCAAAATCACAAATTGGTATGTTCCTTTGAACTGCTTCGGCGTGTTTATGCAAAATTCTACAACTCTAATGAAGACTCAGTGTAATTTAGCTTTTAGCTGCATAAACTATTTCAAAAGCAATATGACTGTTGAAAAAACTAATGTAGAAACAGCAATACTTCTTGGAGTTGGAAGAATAGACCACCCATTACAAAACAAGACACATTTCCAGATTCTGATGAAACAAGAAAACTACTTTCACCAAGCCCACCCGCCCAAGCTACATGGGGAAAATGTTGAGAAGATGAGAGTGAAAGAGAAAAGTTTACCAAGAACCTCAACCGCATTGATACCCATTTGTCTTTCGCCGTAAGCGACAATTCTACATTTACAGAAGAGTGATTAAAAAAGAAAGAAAGAAAGACAAAAAACAAAAACAAAAACAAAAAGAGGAGAGAGCTCAACTAGATGCCAAATATCAAATCCATAAATTTAGATACTACAGATTGCGAAGGGCTGGCAATGGTACCTGCTGACTGCCGTGCACTAGTATTTCCGCTTTGAAGATAGTAGGGACGAGGAGAGGCTCTCAAAGGATTCGGCTCTGAACTTTTACTCAACGGCGCAGGCGGTAAAGTCATGAATCCTTGATTTTTCATCCTTTCATTTAGAGCTTGGCGTTGCGTTGGATCAACTGGTTTCACCCCAACCATGAGAACTGCATTTATTTGCAGTCCATCCTTGCGGAGAGCTTTCTGAGCATCAGACTGATTCTGCACCAGTATACAAACAACTAAACAAATGAATTACTATGGTACAGTTTTTAGTGTCAGTATGCAACTAGTTCACTGTCATCCACAGCCTATACCAATGGGGCAGTGAACAAATTATCCCAGCTGAAGCAAATTCCAAAGGAAAGTTTTGAAGGGGCAAGCACAAAATGTGAGGCAACACATGGTATCTTAGAGGGTCCATCTACATAACATTGTAGAGATTCTGATTGGCAAGAATGCTTAATTACACCAAAACAAGGGATTGTTTTCATCCCTGTTGTGTTAAGATGCCTCCTATAACTAAAACCTAAGAAGCACAAACACTTATACGAAGAAAGCATGCCGTATCGGACACCGACACTCCTTGTACACTCCAAAAGGCAATTAAAAAATTAAACTTAAAATATTAGACGCTTTCTTGACACACTTTGACAACAATTTTAAATTCTCTAAACACATCCTATCTACTTAATTGCTTAATAATGATAATATTTTTGAATTATTTGAAATGCAACTTATACATACTAAATATGTTTTGAAATATTTTACGTGTTTGTGTTGTGTCTTGCTTATTTTCTTTTTTAAATCGATGTGTCGCGTGTCTGCTTTCATGCTATTTAAGCTAAAACTCTAATCATAATAATTAGACATAATCTCAAAATAAATTCAAGCCATCAGTAGTGGATTTAATGTGTACCTAGAGGGGGCACGTGCCCCTTCTCAACTTTTAAAATTTGCATTTTTATCAATACAAAATAAAAAAATGTAAAAATATATATTCTTAAAAAATTATGGTTGTGTCCCTCCTAATTTACGTAAACACCCTTCCTACACTACCAATTGTATTAGTACCAGATTAATTTTAAATTAAAAATTGTTGATAATACACTACAATAGTTTTTCGTATTCATTAAACGTAATTGAATTTTAAAAAAAATTCAAATCTACTCCAAGCTGTTTTTTTATTTGTTACACCTAAATTAATAGTTAAAATAATATTTCTTGACATATTCCAGACCATTCGTATACATACATCATTGTTTCACTCATGAGACTCGATGTCTCACACTCTCGCTTTTATTCAACGCTAAATCTCAAAACCTTTCCCTCGTCTTTCGAGATGGGACGAACTCCACCCATCAACCTTAGTCGTTCAAACCTACCTTTATGCCCACATCCCTACCCAAATAATAATAAAATCATTCTTTTCCCTTCCTTTCATGGAAATTTAATGGGCTTTTTTCTTCAATGACTATTTCCTCTTTTCTTCTGCTTGAAACCCGCCCATCCTTATTTTTAGTGGTAGTTAACCCTCCTTTTAACAAAAATTCATTCATCTTGTTGCACCGTGCTTTATTGCTTCTTCCCACCCTCCACCCATGGAATTGAATTCGGTTGCATTTGTTCTCTCTTGCGGTTATGCCTTTATCTTAGTTGCTATTGACTACTTTTTACAAAAATAGAGGCAAAACCACTCCAAAAGGTAATTAAGAAAGGGGCTCCACAATTGCATCCTAGGATTTTTCGAACATACTCGATATGGTTGCATGTCAATAGTTCGCTTGCTCTCTCTCATGTAAGGAAAGAGAGAGAGACAATTCACGCTTGTACGTTGTTATTTTCGCAGACAACTGGTCTAGTCAACCGGTCCGTTGGCCTCCCCTCCCCAATTTTGTTGGATTGTTACAATGGTAACCACTTGGCCATAATATCTTTGTTGTAACTTTTAGGGAACACTCTTCAATGGTCATGCCTCAAAGCCACGTAGATCGGGATAATAATCTAAATCATTTGTAACAACTTGGCGACTTGGCATGAGGAATAGTACGAGTAACCTCTACAGAAGCCTTTGCCACATGCCCCAAAAATCATAGAAGTTAACTTTGTATCCCTCGTTGTTTGTATATATATATATATCTAGGAATGGCATTTTTCCTCGCTCTACCTCGCCCTGATATGTCTTGGCCCCGTTATGTACGATTTTTTTTCATCCACGATAACATGTGGGGCGAGAACAGCATTTGCCTCCCCCTCCTTGATTTTTCCTGCCCCAGCTCCCGATTATACAAAATTAATATAATTATATATCTAAAACATTGATAGAGTATAATTTTAAAAATATAACAAGACTGAAACATGAAAATATTATATTCATTTATCATTTTTTATATCTATTTCTTATTTCTCATTTCTCATGTCGGGCGAGGACAGCGGTATGTGGGTACAACTCATGCTTCCACCGGATGATTGGTTTATGGGATATAACATTTCTTTTGGAAAGCGTTGAACCCAAACCTCCCAGTTGAGAATGTAACACCCATACTATTGAGCTAAAGACCTCTTCGACCATATTAGTTAGATAGTTGAACAAGAACATTCTTTCCATGTACAACTGCCTTCTTCATCCATACCCTTTTAGCATATATTTTGAAAATAAATGACTTGCATACTTTCTATTTACACAATATAGTAATGCAAGGTGCCTCGAGAAATGAAGGATACTATAAAAAGCACTTCCCCATTTAAAGATCTTGAAATGCAGGACAACTTAAGGTGTTACCAAAAAGGATGTCACCAAAAGATCGTTAACACGTTCATCTCGCATGGTTTCTTGTTTCCCAATGAAATCTTTTCCAAATAAATACATGAATATGATTGTTTTTCAATTTTCACATTTACCACCATGTTAGTTTCCATTCCCATTTGGCACGTATTTGGAAGTAAAAATAAAGGGGAATTGATTGACTTGGAAGCTTTTTATTTGACTAATGCCCTACGCCTAGACAGAAAACAAACACATTTAAATTTAATTAAGAGGCACCAATACTGAGCAAGAGAATATCAATCTGAGCAGCTCAAAATTGAAACTATAGGAGAGAGGAAAACCTGATACAGAATGTGTATCCAATTTGCATTTCTGGGGCCAGGAACATGTTTCAGGATCTCACCGCATTTGTCAAACTCCCGCAAAACTAAATTAGTGTCTCCTGGGGAAAATCTGGAAGGAAGATTAACAATAGGTATCACAGGTCTATAACATAAATAATTACTGAAATGTAGTACATAAAAAATACACAATATTAAAAATGGAATTAAGGTATAACAATGAAGCCGAATGAACAACTACAAGTCCTAGACGATATATAAAAACAAGATAGGCGCAATACCATAGAAAAGGAAGAAGTGGTTCGACCATGTTCCATTTCTCTTCTCCTCCCAAATTAATTCGAGATTAGTTTTTTTTCTTAACAATTCTTTTTTTAGCTTTGTTAAACACAAAAGAGAAAAATACTAATAACTTTTCTTTTTGATAAGTAAATAAGAATCTACCAAAGGACATAAAGAGAATCTTGCCTGTATACATTGGGGGAGCACAAAAAAGATCCATAAGAATGGACGAGAAAATACTAGTAACTTCTATTAGACATTCCAATTAAGTGTCAAAACCATTTCTATCTTCTTCTCTCTTTCTTTTTTTTTTTTTTTTGTAGTGTTTCAGTACGTTGCAAAATTTTTCAGTAGAAACTCTAGCATTTCAGTTTTTAACTAGTCTTTTATTTCATTTCCTGCAAAGTCGGAAATAAACCAATTTTGTTCCTAGTCCCTTACTGGACAACCACAAGAAACCCCAAAAAAAACTCCTCAGTGACTTAAAACTATATAAACAAAGACCTACGAGAACATCCTTCAGTTTTACTCACAGAAACCATCTCATCTTTAATCACCCTCATATTTCTCCCAAACACACCCAGGGGGAAAAAGGTCTGTCAGTCTCAGAAGCAAAACACATTTCATAGACTCCATTCTCAATTGCTAACATAACAGAATTCTAGAATTTAAGTCCCAAACCCAAAGAGGACATTGACCAGCCTAGGGGGAGGCCTTCATTTTCATTGCCATTTTATTAAGAGGCACATAATCATTTATAAAAAGGTCACACAGATTAAAGTAAGATAGCAAATAGGGAGATAAGAGTATACAAATGAAATATAATGGAAACAAGCACATAATCCACTTTTGAACTCACTAATAGACACACGTTTTATCCAAAGAAGGGATTCATATAGATTACTACTAAAACTAAATGTCACATTCAATTTTCAGGAGACCTAATTTTAATAAGCCACCGTCGGTACTGTTATCGTCTGACATCATCTATTTCTTTACAATTATGAAACAACTTATCATATCAATTGACAATTATATTGAAGGAGAAATTTTGAATACCCATAAACAGTGACCCATTCTTCCTCGTCAAGGTTTCCAACAGGCAAGGAATTCCTCTGCATCTCCGGTCTCGCAACCTCCTTCGGATGCGGGAGGATAATCAAAGCTCCCGGCTGTACCACACCCTCAACCGGTGAACTATTTCCCTTATCTTCTTGCTCACCACCACCACCACTCTTCCCAGACGACCACCAACTCAAACTATCCACCGGGCTCTGCTGATTTTGCTGCTGCCCACCCCTTACAGAATACGAAGTGCTCGCCTCAGACTTGCTATTCGGACTAGAAAACTCCCGTCCCGAACTCCGGGCCGGGGTCTTTGGGTCTGACTTGATTTCTGGCGACGATGGAAAGTCCGGAATTCCAGAGTCCGGAGAAAAGTCCGAGCGGTCTTCGAGAGTGAACGCCGGCGGGGGCGGAAGATCCGAGGCGGCGAAATTATCACGCCATAAAGCCGAAACAGCTGCCGCCTGACCTGGAGTTGTAAATCTTCCTCCTCCTCCTCCTCCTCTGCGAGTAGATACAGGCGACGCCAAATCTTGGAAGAACAACGATTGCCTTCGAGATTTGGGCGTCCTCTGCATTGTAGTGCTCATTTTCCTATGTGATGCCTGAAAATCAACAATGAAACAATTGACGATACAGGCGAAAAACACACATAAACACACACACATAAGCAAGAACACAACATATATATATATTATACAAGTAATCACGCAAAAACATACAGGTCAGTAAGGTGAAATTTTAATTTCTAGGTAAAATTATCGATTCCGATGAACAAGATAAAGAGAGAGAAAGAAGAAGAGAGATACCTGTAATTTATGTGCAGTTTGTCAAATTGAGGAGTAGAGGATCAAGCAGGGGTTTCAAATTGGGAGGTTTTAAATGCATTTACAGTTCCACCACTACGATATTTGATAGCAGAAGCTCCAAGCTGAAAAACCCTAGCCCGTGAGATTTGGACATCCTACTCAAATACATACAGGTGATTTAGGACAAAACTGTAGAAGAATGAAAGTACATTTGGATTAATGTGAGGGGTATTATTATAAACAAGGTTGTTTAAGCTTTTTTGTTAAAAAAAAAAAACATACAATTGCTGAATTCTACAAATTTATCAAACGTTTTAGGACAAGATACCTCGAAAAATAAAACTCAAATAACATTTATAATATTATAATACGAAAAATATTTAAATTAGTAAAAAAATTTTGTGATATTTTATTTTATTTATATAAAAATTTTAAACATATTTTAATATTTTTATTTTTATTTTTTATATTCTTTTTAAAAATAGTTAAAAAATTAAAAAATTAAATTATAAATTCTTATTCTCTATTAATTTATAACTCACTTACAACACGTGAGCACAATTACTAGTGTTTGGAAAAAAAAAAATTTGAATTTTTGAAAAAAATATTGAAATTTGATAAATAGCTTTATTGACAACTAGTTTAAAAATTAATTTTTTTTATGTTTTTAATCAAAAAAAATTAAATCTGATTTAAAATAAATTATTTGATAACTTTGCTTTTAAACTAGTTTTTTTTTAAAACTAATTATTTAGGTAAAAAACTGTTTTTTTTTATTTTTTGTTCAAATTTAACAATTTTATTTTTTTATATATTTGATATTAACAATTATATATAGTTGGTAGTAATAGTAAATAAGGTAGTAAATAAGTTATGAATAATATGTATTATTGTATTTTAAAAATAATTAGAGTTTGAATAAAATATTTTAAAAATTAGTATTTTAATTTGACTTTTTATTTTTTTATTTTTTTTTAAAAAAATTATATTATTTTTTTTGTATTTTTAACTAAAAAGTCAAAAACTTAAAATTGCCAAAGGAACCCTAAATATATATTTTATAAGACTCCAATGGGCTATAACTGATTTAAAAATCATGTAAGGTTTAACTAGGTGGATACACTAAAAATTCTTCATAAAAATGTAAAAATAAAAAATGTCGAGATATGATTTGCGCTCGCTCTTTAACTCTTATAAGACCCTTAATTGTTAATTGTTGAAAGATATTTGACCAACATCATACTCTTATTATTTAAAATTTACTCCTTATATTATAATTTTTTTAAGATCAAGTTTAGCCATACAAATATGGAACATCATTAGAAATGTATATGTTATACCAAGAAAAATGTGTAGGAGATCAAATTTATTTAAAGTCTTAATTTTTTCATAATTTTTTTTTTTAATTTTTTTTTTTTTGCATTGTCTCGCATTCGATGATTCAAACAATTAGTCGTGCAATTAGTTTAGTCTTTTTTTATAAAATATTTTTTTATTTTTGTAAAAAAAATTAACATTAATTCTAACAAGTGTACTTTTTAAATATCTTTCAATGTGAAGAATTAAAAAATTAAAAAAATTACAAAAAAATACGGATAAGACAAAAAGCCAACCTAACAAGGTTTTTGAAAACCTTTTTGTGGCTGAGTTCATTTTAAATGAATTTTTTCAATTTTGGACCGACCTAACATAGTTTTTAGATTAATCTCCCCACGTGGAATCCAAAAAGTAAAATAATTAAACTAAAAAGAATAAAATTAAAAAAATATAATCATATTTTCTTAAATATTGTATATCTCATATTTTATAAAATTAGTAATCTAATGGTTGTATAATGCTCTGACTACTTGTTAAATTTAAATTAAAAAAATATAATTTCATGAAATATATAATTCAATTCCATCTTAATCCGGTTAATCAAATATATCCTTAAAATTCACTTTTTTTTTCTTTTAGCTTAAAATCACAAAAAATAAAAAATTCCTTATTTAAGAATTCAAAGACTTTTAACCTTTTAGCATTTTAATTTTTTTACATAAAATAATTTTGTATATTTTTAATAAATATCATAACTTTTATTATATACATATATTTTTTATAAAAATTATATTTTACAAATTTACTCGTCAAAATCTATCAAACAAGATTAAAATGAATACAAAATTATGTAATAATAAATTTTTAAAAATTATAATAATTCTTTTTTGAAATTTTTTTTTGGACTTAGAGTCACTTTTTAAGTTAAATTTTTTGACTTATTACTTTTTGATTTAAAATTACTTATTTGATTCACCCAATAATTTTTTTATTTATTTAATTTAAAGTGAATTTAGACAAAAAAAAACCTATCTTAAAACTGATTGTCAAATGAAATTGCCAAACGAAAACATTCTCTTTCTTGTGATTCGAAACTATAAACGTACTACAATATATATCATTCTCTTTCTTAAGTAAAATGATGACTTACTCTTTTTTATCCCATTATGCCCTCTTGTTTTTCTTTTATTCTGAGAGGATTTCATGACTTTTCTGGACATTTGCCAAATTTTGAGGGTTAGTGGAGAAAAACGGATCAGGTTTGCTTTTGGGATCTGAGAATCAGATAGTATCCGGCAGTTATTAAACGACTCAAAACCTTAAAACATTATTAATTATGTATCACTAAGTATAGTTTTTTTTTTTTTTTTGTCTACACTCCGTTAACGAGGCTAACCATTACAATTTGGGATGCATTTAGTTGTCTTATGTTTTTCTATTTTTATTTTGAAAGGTTTAGCATGGAAAACATTGCTTTGTCTATACTTTAATTAGAATTCCTAAATAGGTGGTGAAATTGATTTTTCAAAAATTAGTTGAGGTACGCATAAATTGGTCCGAACATCACGAGTTATCAAAAAAAAAATATTATTGTGTTGTCCCAAAATTCTAAATTTTGTGACTAATTATAAGAGTAGAGTGGTCTGTGATGCTCGAATCATAAGTAAACTTCCTTGATACATGAATACATGATGAAGATTAGTTTTTATGGTCTCATTACAATTTTTGCATAAATTATAATTTTTTCCAACATTTGTGAAGATTTTCAAAAAATACCAAAATTGAATCACAAATGTATTATTGGATTTTTCTTGGTTTCTTTCTAATATTACTTGTCTACAATATTTAAACATATAATTTATTAATCTAATTAGTTGCGACATAAAAATAGTGATTGTACGTAGCATGGTTGTCTTTACTAGTGTGTATATATATATATATATGTGTGCGCGTGCGCACCCGGGGGAATTTCGGTTGCCAATTTAAGATTTTTTTATTTTTGACTAAAAATATATAATTAAAAAACACAACTTATTCGCATAAAACAATAAGAAAATTAAAAAGTTAAATTAAAACAATAATTTTAAAAATATTTTATTCAAATTTTTACTCATTTTAAAAAATAATAATACATCTATTTGATAACTTCTTTACTACTAATAGCAATTACATATAGTTGTTATTATCAACTATGAAAAAGGCAATATTGTCCAATTTGAATAAAAAATAAAAAAAAATAACTTTTTACTCAATCAATTAATTTTAAAAAAATTAGCTTAGAAATAATTTATCAAACAACTTATTTTAAATTTAATTTAATTTTTAAACTAAAAATATAAAAATTTAAAATTAATATTAATTTTCAAACTATTTGCGAATCAAACCCGTAGTCGTCGTGTTTGGCATTGCTTTGGCGTGTAGATTTTAGCTTGTAGCTAAAGAAAAGAGTGATTGACAAGTAAAAATTAATCGTTGTTTGCAGTAGAAGTTGAAAGTGTTTGAAAGAACTAATAGACAGTAGCTTGTAGATTTTGACATATAGATTGTGGAATCTATTTTAATAAATAAAAAAAAAAGTAAAGGGCAAGTAATGGTGCGAAAATGACAGAAATATCCCTCCCATTTTGTCCACTGCTTGGCCAGGCCGCATGTTTGGATGAAACATGGGTTTTTTTTCCAGGGGTTGGATCTGTCGGTGATGGCCCTGGCGTTTGTAGATATCGGATGTTGACAAGTAAAAAGAAATATACGAAAACAAAACAAGGATCATACATATGTTCGTATATGATTGTTATTCATACGTCGCACTAATTATTAATATCAAAATAAAATTCTCACTCTCATGAGCTGAAACGGTGTGCAGCTTGTGTCAATCTATGTCGTAGGAGCCAACAATGGAGGATCGCAGAAGTTGAGCGTGCACAGATGGAGCTTTCTTTGCAAATCTGAGTGAGGGTCTGGCAGTGTGTTTAGCGGAAGAGAAAGACGATAGTGAAAGCAAAATAAATTAGTGGCAATAATTGTAAATAAAACGTCTAGTATGATCATTGTGTCAAGCAAATAAGATTTTGTTGGTTTGAAGCAATAGTCACAAGTTGAAAGCACCTGGGATTACTAAAAACCCCAATCAATTTTTCAGAAGCAAAAAGTCAAAATCACCACCCCAATAGCGTTTCCAAATGGCTCCAACATAGCTTAATAAATCATACGATGCCAAAAGAACTTAAAACAGTAATTATGATACAAAGTTCAATAAAAAGTCATTTATCGTAAATTATAAATTATAACTGTTGGAATCTGTGAATTTCATTGGCTATTGAAATTCAGATTTCACTAGCTTGAGCAATTACAATTGAATTGGCCATTCAATTGCAATTGAAGCCTGAAAACCAACAGCCATGAGTGGCTATTGATGTCAGGGGATAACCCTCCATAATGGAAAGGCTTGTTGGCTTCTCTCAGAGGAAGAGGAAGGGGCAGGCTCACGGAGAAGAGGAAGAGATAGAGCCAGGTGCTATGTTTGGTTCTTCTCCTGGGAGCTCTGAGGTCTCAGAAGAGGAAGATGACGAGACAGAGAAGTGGAAGAGACACAGGCTGGAATTCAATTGCCATAAGTGGCAATTGAAATCTCTGTGGCTCTTACTTCTCTGTGATCCTTCTCCTTCCTCTGTGGCTATATAATGTTCATCTCCCTCTAAGAAAGATATACAACACGATACACACAGAACTGTTGAGAACAGAAACAGAGCAAGACAGAAATCTCAATACAGATAAGTGAGAAAGTTGAGATACACTCCTTGGTTACGGAGCAAGCCGCAAGAGAGAGAAAGACAGACGAAGAGCGTTCGCAG
>JAOTRH010069428.1:0-17993 GCA_034768845.1 Heliamphora exappendiculata | reverse complement strand
CCGTACATTTGCACTACCTGGGCGCCTTGGCTCGTCTTGACCGGGTGGCATCTTTCGACTGGGGAGGAGCTGCTCTCGCCACCCTATACAGCTTCATGAGGACTCTCACTCGGTTCGCCCAGGAACTCAGCATCGGGGGATACTGGAGGGTCTAGGAGGTATGATTTAGTTTCTTCAATCTTCCATTCATTTATGTTATCTGTTATCCACTATCTTCTTACTAACATCTTTTCTTTGCAGTTGTGGACTTATGAGTTCCTCGGGCTTTATGTCCCAGCGAACTCTGCGGCGGACCCTCTGGTTATTCCCCGTGCAGCCCGGTGGTCCCAGGGACTAAAGGGAAAGAAGGTTGAAGGGAAGGACATTGACCGGTTCCGAGTGTCATTGGACCGACTGACCACCGACCAGGTATTTTTACTGCTTACCATTCTGTACACTACACTGTTCACTACACTGTACTGTTCATACAGACCGCTGCATGCTGGTCACTGTATTTTGTACTGCATTCACTGCTCACTGCTCACTGCTCACTGTTCATTACATTGCACTATTCTTCATTCCGTTCACTGTACTGCACTACACTAGATACCGATTATTGCACACTGTTCATCACACTGTATGGTTTACTGTTCTTTGCATTGTACTGTTCTCTGAACTATTGTAGGTCAATTGGAATGTCTGGAGGGGCATGGAGGATTAGGCCGGCGCAGATCTGATGCGCAGCCGGGATATCGCTTCTAGACAGATCTTGCTGGAGGGTCCATTTGGTAGGGAGTATTATCTAGGAGAGCAGGTGGTCCGCCATTCGCTTGGCCTAGATCATTTCTACATATCGGTGGTTCCTCCAGCCTGCATGCGTCGAACCGATCATCTGAGCCAGGTCGGCCTTCTCCTGGAGACAGTGGGGACCCCAGCTATGGAGCTGCTCGTAGCGGAGGGGGATTATATGGCCTGGGCCCAGGCTCATCTGATGGGACCACTAAGACCAGGCCTGGCTGGTGGTAGGAGGAGCGAGCACCAGAGGATGAGGGAGCTGGTGTTGGTGCAACTGCCGGTGCCGAAGCGAGAGCTGCTGCTGCTGGTGAAGATGCCGCTGCTACTGGAGGTGCAGGGGGATGAGGGGTTTAGAGATCCCGTGGGATGTCCAGACTGTGGTATATGGCTTCCCATTCCCTCTGCCGGTTCCTAATCCACCGTCATCGGAGTTCAGGGCTGACATCGGCCAGATTTGTCTTTTACCTTTCCTTCAGCTACTTATTCTTTTATTTGCTCATTTCACTTGAACTGCTCTCTTCTTTTCATATCGATCAGGCTTGGCTAGACTGTACTATCCTGATGGTTGCTAGTTTGAGAGCTCCGGTCCGACAGATGGATGCCTCGATGCGAGCAGCTGGTGTTGCTTTCACGCCTGTGGCTATTGTAAGTAGTTTGCATGTCCTTTTTGGTTTCTTCCGCGCTCTTTATTATTATTTTGTTCTGAGTTATACTCCTCTTCCTGGCAGCCTCCAGTTCTAGCTACAGTCATTGTACCGTCGGAAGGCTCCGGTTAGGCCTCCAGCTCCGGCCCCAGCTCCCACTCGAGGTCGTGGATCCCGAGTATCTTCTCGGGCTCGTTGCAGAGGGTCGGTCTCATCTTCTTGGAGCCGATCCAGAGTTGTTTCTTCTTCTAGAAGTGACGATGGTGATGACTTCAACAGACTCTTCGAGGATGACAGCTCGGAGGAGGCCGACCCTTCCCGTCGAGTCTGCCCGAGGCACACCTGAGAGAGAGAGAGAGAGAGAGAGCTTTCTTTACTTATTTTTTTTGACACATCTATTTTGATGGGCCTGCGTGCCTCAGTTTGACATACTTAGATACACTTATTTGATCCATGGGCCTGTGTGCCCCGATTTTGCTGTTTGTTGGGCCTGGGTGCCCCTGTTTTTCATTATGACATATTGATATGTTTTTTTTATGTATTTTGGGCCTTAGTGCCATTTATCTGTTCATATGTTGCATGATTTCCCTCTATTTGCTGCTCAAACTGCCTTGGATGCATAGTTCAGATGCCACAACTAATATAGATCACACAAACTGCAAATTGTCCCATACCCGTCATGTTCAAACATGGCGGTTGCCATAATATAACATGGCGGTCGCCACTTTCCCAAAATGTGTACTTGGCGATCACCCATTTTAACATGGCGGTCACCTGGTCAAAGGAATGATGTCACTGTACTATGCTTTTTAGAGTTGGCGGTCGCCAGTTCCAAGACGGCGGTTGCCACCTTGAATGGGCCTTCTGCCGAAATTTTGATTTTCTGCCATTTTCAATCTTATAAGTATAGCCTTGGAGGCCCCATTTGCTGTTACTCCGACTTAGATGGCTTCTCATCTTTCTCTATGGATTGAAGCATTTTCCCAAATTGAACGTTTAAAATTCTCCCCATTTGGCTTGAATGCCCTTTTCTCACTGAGGGTCGTGGAGATTAACAGTCCCTTATTATCGACTGCTACTCAACTGTGGGATCCGCAGTCTCACGTCTTTCGATTTGGCCTTGAAGAACTCTACCCCACTGTAGAGGAATTTGCTGCCATGTTGGACCTGACTCCGCGGAATTTCGTTATCGTCCCCACCCCTTTACTCTCGGCTTGGCTGCAAGTGATGCAACTCTACGGTCTGTCTAAAATTGAGGCTTCTCATTCGACCTCAGGTGACTGTCTTAACATTCCCTGGATTATTAATAGGTTTCGCCCTATCGGTGACCCCAGTGAACTTGGTTTTCAGTTGCGGCGACGCTATGCACTTTGCTTCTGTCTTCTTGCCCAGTATCTGCTTATTCCTTCTGGCGGGCGAGTTAGCTGTGCCCTGGTTAACATTGCTGGTCAGATGTGGATGGGGAAGGACTTTATGCCCCTTGTTTTGGCCGAGACCCTGCTGGGCTTAGACGCTTTTCATTGTGGAGAGACCACCACCTTTGCTGGCAACTCCTTACTTCTTCAGGCAAGCCCAACATCTTTCTCTGTATCAAATCCACTGTCATAGTACAAAGCCTTTTTCTTACTATTCTAACTCTTGCTACAGATCTGGCTGATGGAGAAGGTGAACCTTGTACAGAAGCCTCCCACTGATAGACACAGCGCTGCTGCTTTCCTTTACAGCCCCCGTTATCAGATATGTGACACCGAGGCAGCTTGGCGACAGTATCTTTCCTCTCTAACCAGCCCAGATATTACTTGGCAGTGCCCTTGGTGGCAGATCCATGTCATGACTTTGACTACTATGGATCATCCTGGTGTACTTCTTGTTGGCCTACATCTGACTACCTTTTATTACCCCTATCGGGTTATGCTGTAGTTCGGTCGCAGTCGGACCATCTTTCCTAGCATTCGAGGTCGTCTGTTCTCATCCATACTACGGGCCCCATTTCTATCATCATATCGGGATGCCTGGCCATCTCGCTCATTGATAGAGATGCATGAGTTACAGTATTCTGATTTTTCTGTTGAGTATAAGACATGGATAACACTAGACAGGGAGAAGAAGGGTAAAGAAGACGAGAAACAGGCAACTAAAAGGAGAAAATCTTGAGAACACCTGCTTTGTTTTAAAAAATTTCACAGCATTCTTTTTTTTTATTTTGTAGAGTTTGGGACTTGTGTGCCCTCCCTTTATTTAAGAACTTTGTAATTTTGCTTAAAGTAATGAAAAGCTCCCACTTCATGTTTAAAATGGTTCAAATTTATCAAAGCTTGAATGTCTTTATTATCAAAATTTAAAAATTAATTTGCATTGGTCTCACTCAGATCCAAAGATGGTTAAAAACGAAGAGTGCGGCCAGACTTCTTAAAAGAAGCTACCTACATATCCCAAAAAGATGGAATCAGGCTATAACGTAGTTCAAGCCTGGTTTTCACTCGGGTATTGACGCTCACCATTTGTAATGCCCTAATTTTTGCCAAGGTCGCCCTTTCAGCTTTTTAGCCTTGCGGGCTACTCTAACTTTTGCCTGAGTTTCCTTTTCGATTTTTAACTCATCGAGCTTTTATTTTCTTTTTATTTTTACCTCAAGGATAGTACTCTTTGAGTTGATCGAGGTTAACTGGAGTGGAGAATGCATTACCATCCATATCCATGATAATGACTGCACCACCGGTCATGATGGTTTTGATGAGAAACGGTCTGAACTAGTTTGGCTTGAACTTACCCCTCGGGTCAAAGATATGAGCTTTGATTTCCTGAAGAACCAAATCTCCTTCTCTAAGATGCCGGGTCTTGACCTTCTTATTGAATGCTCTAGATATCCTCCTTTGATAACCTTGTACATAAAACAGAGCTTGTAGTCTTCTTTCATCAAACAAGAGCAACTCTTTCATCCGGTTCCTCTGCCATTCTGCTTCTGAGATATTGGCCTCGGCCACTACTCTTAGTGAGGGAATTTTCACTTCAATGGGGATTACGGCTTCCATCGCATACACTAGAGAGTATGGTATTGTTCTTGTTAAAGTTCAGATTAACGTTCGGTATCCCCAGAGTGCAAATGGTAGATGTTCCGGCCAATCTTTGTGTGAGTTGATTGTCTTTTGTAGAATTTTCTTGATATTCTTGTTTGCTACCTCGACTGCCCCGTTGGTCTGCGGCCGATATGGTGAGGACTTGTGAGCTACAATCCGATATTCCTTGAAAAGATCCAGAACCTCTCCTTGAAAATGTGAGCCATTATCCGAGATGATTTCATGTGGTACCCCATATCGGGAAATGATGTTTTTCTTGATAAACTTAGCGACATGTGAGGCCTTCAATACCGAGTAGAAAGCTGCTTCTACCCACTTAGTGAAATAATCAATGGCCACTAAGGTAAACTCATGTCGATTTGATGTCTTCGGTGTTACTCTGCGAATCACATCGATGCCCCATACTGAGAACGGCCACGGTGATGTTAGGTTATATAGCTGGGATAGGGGAACATGCATAAGATTTGCGTAAATCTTACACTTATGACACTTCCGCACAAACTGGATACAATCCGTCTCCATCGTCATCCAAAAGTACCCTTGTCATAGGATCTTCTTGGCTAACATATTTTCGCTCATGTGTGGTCCACAGACTCCTGCATGTATATCTTTCACCAGCTCTTGGCCCTTTTCAGTGTTTACACACAGCTTATTGACCCCAGAATGTCCTCGTTTGTACAGTCTACCACCACAAATGACAAAATGCGCAGATAGTCGTCGTATTGTCCTTTTGCCCTTTTTGCTGGCAAACTTGGGATATTCTCTTTTCTCTACGAAGTTCTGAATGTTAAAGTACCATGAAAGGCCGTCAGTGCTTTCTTCAATAGCAGTTGTCATCTCATATGCCGTCTTTCTCTTCTATTCAATTATCAAGGGCCTCATTTGGACCCCGGGCGGTATGTTAATCATGGATGCCAGGGTGGCCAATGCATCGACAAACTTGTTCTGCAGTCATGGTACATGGGTGAAGATCACCAATTCAAAGCACGACTTCAGCTTCTCTACCTCCTGATTCTAGAATCAATGTCACGTCCCTAACCTTCCATTCTCTTGTAGCTTGTGAAACTACTAGTGTTGAGTCCCCGATGACTTCCAGCTTTTTTGCCCCCAGTTCTAAGGTTGCCTCCAATCCAGCTAAACATGCTTCATACTCAGCCTGATTGTTGGTGACTTCAAAATTGAGCTTTAATGATAAGGGGACATGCGATTCGTCGGGAGTGATAAGGAGGACTCCTATTCCGTATCCATATTGATTGGATGCGCCATCAAAATACAGAGTCCATTTGTCATCCCCAACTTTCATTAGTTGTTCGTCAGGAAACTGAAACTTCGTGTCTTCACCTCCTTCAATTGGTTGGTCGGCCAAAAATTCTTCCACTACTCTACCTTTGATGGACTTTTTGGTGACATACTGAAGATCAAATTCAGATAATAGCAATAACCATCGAGCCAACCTTTCTGTCAGTGCTGGCTTTTCAAATAAGTACTTCAATGGATCTATCTGGGAGATGATATTTACTGTGAAAGACAACATGTAGTGTCTCAGTTTTCAGGAGGCCCAAACCAAGGCCCAACATGTCTTCTCCAATGGCATGTACCGTAGTTCTGACCCGATCATCTTCTTGCTTAAGTAGTAGACGGCCTTTTCAATTCTAGTTTCTCCTTCTTATGCCAACATACATCCCATAGCTGAGTCAGTCACTGACAAGTAAAGAATCAATGGCTTGTCAGGTTCGGGAGGAGCTAGAACAGGTGGATTTTGTAGGTACCATCGTACGGCATCAAAGGCATCTTGGCATTTTTGATCCCACTCAAACTGGACTCCCTTCTTCAGTAGGCGGAAAAGTGGCTCACAGGTAGTTGTCAACTTTGCGATGAACCGACTGATAAACTGGATTCTTTCCAGAAAGCCCCTAACTTTCTGCTTGGTCTTCGGAGGAGGTATTTCCAAAATTGCCTTGATCTTCGAAGGATCTACCTCGATACCTCGTTGAGTGATCATAAATCCAAGCATCTTCCCAGCAGTGACTCCAAATGCACACTACTGCGGGTTGAGCCACATCTTGTACTTTCGGATCCTTTCAAAGAACTTTTGCAGTGATGTGATGTGGCCATCCGGATCCTTTGATTGGACTATCATATCATCCACGTACACCTCGACCTCCTTATGTATCATGTCATGCAGTAGAGTAGTGGCAGTCATTTGATAGGTTTTCCCTACATTCTTTAGACCGAATGGCATCACACGATAACAGTAGGTCCCATAGGGTGTGGTGAACATCGTCTTTTCTCTATCTTCAGGATCCATCAAAATCTGGTTGTATCCAAAGAAGCTATTTATAAATGACAATAAGGCGTGTCCCGCTGTACTATCTACCAAGACATCAATGTGTGGCAGTGGAAAATCGTCCTTTGGGCTGGTCTTGTTGAGGTCCCAAAAATCCACGCAGACTCAGATACGAACGTTCTTCTTTAAAATCGGTACTATATTGGCTACCCATTTCGAATACTCAGTTACCATCAGGAACCCAGCGTTGATCTGTTTGGCAACGTCTTCCTTGATCTTTAAAGCCCATTTTGGTCAGATCCGTCTTAATTTTTGTTTGATCGGTTTAGCATCAGGGTATAGAGGGATATGGTACTGGACAATGTCAGGATCAATTCTGGGCATATCCTCGTAAGACCATGTAAACACATCTTTGAATTCTTTTAATAATGTTATTAATTGTTCTTGTTGAACTAAGGATAAAGAATAACCAATTTGAACATTTTGTGGGTTAGTTTCATTACCTAGATTTATTGACAAAGTTTCTTCAATTATTGGTTGGGCACGCATTTCTTCTTCTCTTTTTATTAAAATTTTTATTTCTTCGAGAATATCCCCGTCGAATTCAAAATCGTCAGAAAGCGTATGAAATAATTCAAACATAGCAGAGTAACCAAAAATTTTGTTCATTTCATTAAAAACAAAGGAAATTACAAACTCGATGGTAAAAGCTAGGAGAGGAGCACCAGCAGATATTCCCTCGATTACAGACTCTGACTCAATCCCGAACTCAGGATAAACAATGTGTTCACCACCAGACTCAATAGTCCAATTCTTCACCTCTTTTGCAGCCGCATCGACGATAAGCTTGTTGCAGTCTATTGGTGCTCCAAAATCCATCATGAAGCAATTCTGATCAATCACCTGCAGCTGAGCCATCTTCTCATTAAATAGCATTCCCATGTCAGCACCATCAAACTTGTTAGCCCAGTCATCCTCCCGAACTTTCTTTTCTTCCTTCTCTTCTTCCACTGTTTCTTCCTCTTCCGTGTCAGACAACTGGTGGTTGAAAAAGATCTCCAAGCCTTGTAGCTTTTGATTGGTTTCCTCGTCGACCCATGGCTCTGAAAACCCACAATACGGGAAATTTTCCCATTCCTTGACGAAGTACCCATTGAGTGTTCCGGAATAATTGGCCTTTAGTCCCCTTCTAGTCCCTTCTAGGTCTTATTCCATTGGTTTATATTTGAGACCAAAACGGTACGAAGTCAGCAATACCTGAATGGGTTCTGAGATTTCCAGCTGCTTATGTCCTAATCCCATGCCCGGGAAGAAGGAAAATTTTCTCATCATTGTTACAGCCCGCGGGTTGACATACCTTTCTTCTTTATTCATCAGCTTCTGAACAGGCTGTACTTCATCAAATTGAAAGCCACTGAGCAATACATCATCTTCACTATGCTGAACTTCCAACAGAGTTGTGCCCTCTCCTTCTTTCGGAGGGTGAATGCTGTCTTTTCCGTGGATAGTCAAAACTGTCCCGTTCTTTATTAATTTTAGTTTTTGGTGAAGGGTAGATGGTACCGCTTAGATATTTGTGTAGTGACCCGGACCTTTCTAATTTCAAATTTTTATGAAAGCATGTTTATTATGTTATATGGAGATGTTTGGGGAGAGAGAATTGCGTGTAGAATTTAGTTTTGAGCTTGTATGTGTGTTCGTTTGTGATGATTAAAGGTGGAATTTTGCAAAAATGTGTAGCCAGAGGACAAGTTGTGTGGGTATGATTCCATTTCAGCCTTGGTGAGAATTTTAGCTCAGGGTTGACCGCTCGAGCGGTCGGGTCACCGCTGAGCGGTGAGGTGGCAGAGAGTTCTCGGGTATGGGACCACTTGAGCAGTGGGGGTCCGCTCGAGCGGGCTGTCACGGACCTGATGTTTTAAAAACGAGCGTGGACCTTCTTTTCTTCATTTTTCTCCTTATGTCTCTCTCTCTAAAGCTTGGGTGAGTGTTAGGGTTTGGGTTTAAGAGATAATAAGGGCTTGTTTGGCTTCTTGGAGTGGGTTTCTTTGCCTTCCTCTCGGTGGTCCAACCGTTGAAGACTCGATCTTAGCTTTGGAGACATTGTTCTCACCACAAGGTTGGAGATTCAAGCAATTGGAGTTTGTCCGGGATCTTTTCTTTTGGATCTAGCGTCTAAAGGTAGGATTTAAGACTTTCTTTGAATCTTTAAGTGAAATGTGTCGTATTTTCTAGTTTATGAACCTAATGACATGAAGTTTGTGATTTTCGAAACCCTAAAGTTGAATTCGGTGATAATGAAGATTAAATCTTAGATTTGTGAAGGATTTACCTGTAATCCGTCTTAATGTTGTCCTATCTTGTGTTTACAATGAGAAATGAGAACCGAGGGTTTGTGTTTGGAATTAAACCATGAAAATGAAATTGGGACTTTTGGGTTTGAAAGTGTTGTATGATGAAATTGACATGATTGATGGTTTGATTCCAGGTTATTATTACCTATTGTGATTTAACTCCATGAGGTCATGTAATGTATATTAATACTAAATCAAGTGTTAAATAAACTCTATGAATTGGTAAATTTGCAGTCACATGATGATTAATTCGGTTTGAGCCAAGAATAATGAAAATGTGGATAACGAAATTGTATAATGAAATGAGTTGGTGAGAGGAACCTGTTGGGTTGGACTCACGCGCGTGTGTGTGGTGTTGTGATATGTAAAAAGGACCAATTTTTGAATTATTTAAGGTTGGGCACGAGTTGCTCCTCGGTGAAAGTCTAGAAAATTGAGCAGATTGGGTTCTCTGCCCGCCGGCTAGCAATCGGGAAAGGATGTATTTGGGTTCTCTGCCCGCCGGCTGATGACCGGGAAAGGACGTAGTTGGGTTCTCTGCCCACCGGCTAGTGACCAGGAATAGACGTTAGTCGTGCCAGGGTATATAATGTATCGTTACCTTATGGGGCTCGTGTGGTTGGATTGAGGGTAATGCTACATGGGTCTATACGCTCGTCCGACGCCGGTACCTACCAATTGAGTTATGATTTGATGAAACACGAAATGAGTTGCCATAGTGTGTGTGTGCGTGTGTGTGTGTGTGTGTGTGTGTTAGTAACGATGAACTCGGATTTGGGACACCTCAATTTGGTACTATGGCAAAATGACAAAATGGTTTGGGTTAATATAAAGTAGTAAAACTAATAAATTAATGGTAAAAGATGACTATTCCTATGAATATGGCCAGAAAACATGGAGTAATTGTTTTTTTTTTTTATGAAATTCGGTTATGCAAGGAAAACTAATTTCAGAACAAATACTATGAAGTGATTTATTTTGTTGGTGCATCTTGCATAACCATTTTTTCATATCATCCATGTATTCATAGTTAGCCTTGTTCCTACGAGCTTCGGTTCATGTTGTCTAACAACATTTCAGGTGACAGCGGAAAGAAGGCCATGGAGTAAAATCCATTGTCGGGAGCTCTTTGGGAAAGTTAATAGGATTACATTGTTTCTTTGGATAGTTAGTTTTGATAAATGAAAGTATACAGATGTAATCTTTTGGACGGTTGGATTAATGTAATTTTGAACCAAATTACTATTGTAAGACCTTAGGATCACCCTTTCATGGGATGCATGCATGTGAGAACGCTACTCTTTTGATTGAGTTGGTTGTCGATCTTTCAAAGAATAACTCTAGCAGAAATATTTAGTTTACCATTGAATGATATTTTTGTTTTCAATTGTGTATTTTCCTTCCTTGGGTTTTATGCTCTCAAAACAGGTTTAGAAAATCAATCTTTGGAATCAGGTTTTTCATGAATATAAGCAATTTTCACAGCTTTTCAGCAAAAACTCCCGGGTGTTTCACTGCTCAAGCGATGGCCTGACCACTCGAGCGGTCTCTGCTGGATTTCAATATTGGGAATATTTATGAACGTAATTTCTGAAGAAAGGGTTATTCAAAAACGTAATTTCTGAAGAAAGGGTTTTCACATTGGGATGGTTCCATACTACATTTGGTTTATATTATTAAAACGAGTCAGGGGCGCTACAAATGGTATCAGAGCTCTAGGTTCTAATACCTAGGAACCATGGGGGGTGGTTGATCCATCACGTGAACGTTGCATTGATGTGTGACATTAATGACCTGGTGTGCTAGCATGGAACATCTTGAGTATGATGTAGCATTTGCATGCTATGTGTTATTTCGGCATGGAGGTTGGACTTTTAGGATGATACATTTGGCCCTCAAGCGGCCAGTCGACTGGTTTAGGGTTCGAGTTAGAAAGGCGTTTGGCTTACGTCCGTTCTAGCTAGAAATCTGAACAAGTTAGCCATATTGATGTGTCATTCCAATTAGTCTTCCTCGTTATGTGTTGCATAAGACGTGTTAATATGATGATTGGGGTGAAGTAGTGTCTTGTTGAAGAGCGATTTCATCTGTGAGAGATGGATTTATATGTGCATGTGTTCATACCTCCCCTTGTTCTTCTTATTCGTAGAGATGATGCCGAGACGTGGTAGGGGCCGAGGTCGTGGTCAAGGTCGTGCGTTCGCCCAAGTTTTGGAAGAAGGGGATGATCATGCCTCGCAGGAACAAGTGGGCGGTGTTGATGTTGTTCAAGAAATGCTTGCTACTATGAGGGCGATGGCCGAGGCGACTCGGGCTGGAGCGAGGGCTCCTGAGCCGCGAGCCTCTGTGGCAATGAGAGAATTTTGGCGGTTGGATCCTCTAACTTTCTCTAGGGAGCCGGACCCCAAAATTGCCACTGAATGGTTGGAAGTAACTACAACAATCTTGGATACGGTAGAGATCAGGGAAGATGAGTTACGTGTCAGGTTAGCGGCGTTTCAACTTTGAAAGGATACTAGAGAGTGGTGGAAGTTTGCTAAGACCATCGTAGATGGTACGTGGACCACCTTTACCAGAATCTTTTTAGAAATGTATTTTCCAAATTCTTCTAGAGACCTGTATCGGGAGGAATTTCTTTCTCTTATTCAAGGGAACCTTACCGTGGTTCAATATGAAGCTAAGTTTGCAAACTTGTCGCGGTTCGCACTTGAAATGGTGTCGACAGAAGAGTTACGCACCAAGAGGTTTGAAAGGGGTCTTCGACACTCAATCAAGGATCGAATTGCTGCATTGGGTTTTTGGGTGTACTCTGAGGTTGTGGAGGCCGCTGTTTGGTGGATAATGCAATGGAGGAAAGTCGTAAGATTAGAGAAAGCAAGTCACGTCAAGGGAATTCCGGTGCTCAGTCTCAGGGGCGTCAGGTGAAGAGGCAGAAATTAGGGGGATCGAGTTCCTATCCCACTGGACCGCAGTATCAGTCACGGTCGGCACCAGCACAGTCTACAGGCTCATCTGGATGTTTTGAGCGTCGGGAGTTAGTGTGTTACATGTGTAGACAACCGGGACATCGCTCGGTGGATTGTCAACAAAGAGAACAGCAGCCACAATAGCAAAGTCAGACTTAGGGGAGGACCCCGCCTTCATGTTTTCAGTGTGTCCAGCTGGGTCACATCCGACGAGATTGCCCACATGGAGGAAATGTTTAGGGTACTAGGGGAGCACATAGAGCACAGACACCACAGGGACGATAGGGTTATGGTCAGTCACAGCAGCAATCAGGGGTACAGTTAGTAAGAACCACGGGAGGTGCTGCATCAGGTCAATCAGTGAGGCAACAAGGAGCCAAAAGCAGTGGGGGACAGAATCAAGGGAATCAGGGGCGAGTGTACGCTCTTGTGGAGCCTAGTACATCAGTGGCACCTACCGTACCAGATACTGCAGCTAGCCCTCCAATCATACGAGATACCTTTCTAGTGTATCATTCTTGGGCAAGTGATCTTGTTGACACCGGAGCATCACGTTCTTTCATCTCATATGCATTAGGGTTAGAGGTATATGTGTTGAGTGAGGCCTTGTATGTAGAGACACTGTTTGGCGAGGTTGCTGCGTTGAGGCTCGTTTATAGAGATTGTGAGATGGAGATTGCCAACCATTGTTTGGTATTCGATTTCATTATGATTGATATGTTGTCATTCGATATTATCTTAGGAATGGATTGGTTGACGACCTTTCGCACCTACATTGATTGTGACCAGCGACCGGTGTTTGTTTTCACTCTGGAGGGAGATTCTTTTTATCTTGTGGGTGACCGAGACAGTGGTTTGGTACCTAGATCTCTTGGGTCACGAGGCCGTGATAGCCTCAACCTCCTTTTCTCTGCCCTGCCTGTAGGTGAGAGTGGTCCCATTCAGGGAGGGCTTCCTCCTGTTGTCTGTGAGTTTTCAGATGTGTTTCCAGACGAGTTGTTTGAGCTTCTGCCACGAAAAGAGGTTGAGTTTTCTATAGACCTTATCCCGGGGACTGCCCCCATTTCTATGCCTTCATATCGCTTTGCACCGGCTGAGTTAGTGGAGTTGAAGGTATAGATTCAAGAGTTGTTAGATAAGCGATTCATACGTCTTAGTGTATCACCTTGGGGAGCCCCAGCATTGTTTGCAAAAAAGAAAGATGGGTCATTACGTCTTTGTATGGATTATCGTAAGATGAACCACGTGATCGTTAAAAATAAGTACCCCATGCCGCGAATCAACGACTTGTTTGATCAATTGAGAGGTTCTTATTATTTCTCAAAAATTAATTTAAGATCGGGTTACCACCAACTACAAGTTAAGGAGGAAGACATTCCAAAGGCGGCTTTTCGTACACGTTATAGGCATTTTGAATTCCTAGTTATGCCATTTGGGCTGACCAACGCACCGGCAACATTTATGGATCTTATGAACCATATTTTTCACCCTTATCTTGACAGATTTATAGTAGTATTCGTGGATGACATTTTGATCTACTCCCCGTCGGAAGAAGAACACGAGGAACACCTTCGAATCCCCTACAGTTGTTACGAGAGCATCGATTGTACGCCAACTATGACTAGTGTGAATTTTGGTTGTCAGAAGTAAAATTTCTGGGGCATGTAGTTTCACGGGATGGAGTGGCAGTGGATTCATCTAAAATCAAAGCGGTGATGGAGTGGGAAAAATTGAAAAATGGGTTTGAGATTCGAAGCTTCTTGGGGTTCGCTGGATATTACCGTCGGTTCGTGAAAGATTTCTCTAGACTTGTAGCGCCTTTAACACGCCTTACGCGGAAGGGGATCAAGTTTGTATGGGACGATAGTTGTGAGTTTGCCTTTTTTACGTTGAAGATGCTACTAACAAGTACGCCCATTCTGACTTTTCTAAAGTGGGGACTCGGTTATACTGTCTATTACGATGCGTCCCATGAGGGATTGGGCTGTGTGTTAATGCAACTAGGCAAGGTGGTGGCCTATGGATCGAGGCAATTGAAGGTTCACGAGAAAAATTATCCTACGCATGATTTGGAACTTGCCGCGATGGTCTTTGCTCTTAAAATTTGGAGGCACTATCTATACGGGGAACGCTTCGAAGTATTCTCATATCATAAAAGCTTGAAGTATTTGTTTTCACAGAAAGATTTGAATATGCATTAGAGAAGATGGATGGAACTCTTAGGAGACTGTGATTTTGATCTCCAATACCACCCGGGTAAGGCAAACGTGGTAACCGATGCCCTCAGTCGAAAATCCTTGAATACATTAGTGAGAATAGCAGCTACGGAGTGGAATATGCTTGGAGCAGTTGGGGAGTATGGCCTTCGTTTGGAAGAGTTTGATGGGAAAGTCACTTTGCATACGATGATTTCTCAACATACTCTTATTCATCGCATTGTTGAGGCACAGCAATCAGACACTGAGAGTTTGATGTTTCGGGAACGAGTTTTGAACGGCGAGGATACCAAGGAGTGGACAATCCACTCCGATCAAAGCTTAAGGTTTGCTGGAAGGATCTTTGTGCCAGAAACACTTCGAAAAGACGTACTTCACGAGTTTCATCATTCACGATTGGCGGTACATCCGGGCAGTACAAAATTGTATCATGACATACGTAGACAGTTCTGGTGGAAAGGTATGAAGAAAGACGTTGCACTCTTCGTTTTGCGTTGTCTTACTTGTCAACAAGTGAAAGCTGAGCATCAAAAACTAGCCGATCAGTTGCAACCGTTACTAGTGTCAGAGTGGAAATGGGAAAATATCACCATGGATTTCGTCTCGGGCCTTTCGAGGTCGCCAAAGGGGCATGATGCTATATGGGTTGTGGTGGATAGATTAACCAAATCGGCACACTTTCTACTGATTCGTATGACAGATTCAATTGAGAAGCTTGGCAAACTCTACGTACGGGAAATTGTTAGGCTCCATGGGGTACCAATTTCTATTATCTCCGATCGAGATCCTTGTTTCACATCACGTTTTTTGCAGAGTTTACAGTCGGCAACGGGAACGAACCTACTTCGTAGCACCGCTTTCCATCCCCAGACGGACGGCCAGTCAGAGCGCACTATCCAGATACTCGAGGATATGTTACGAGCGTGTGTTTTAGATTTTTGTGGGTCGTGGAAAGATCATTTACCATTGGTAGAATTCGCCTATAACAACAGTTACCAATCGAGCATCGAGACGGCACCTTATGAAGCACTATATGGCAGACCTTGTAGATCACCCGTATGTTGGACTGATGTCTGTGAGACAACCGTGTTAGGGCCCAAGTTGGTGCGTGAAACCACAGAAAAGATCATCGCGATCCGTAAATGTTTAATGACCACCCAAAGTCATCAGAAGAGTTACGCAGATAAAAGAAGGAGACCATTAGCATTTGAGGTAGGAGACCACGTGTTCTTGAAGGTTTTTCCATAGAAAGGTTTAATGAGATTTGGTAAGAATGGAAAATTATCACCGCGTTTTATCGGCCCGTTTGAAATTCTTGATACAATTGGAGAAGTAGCCTACCGCCTAGCCTTGCCACCACAGTTAGCCTCCGTGCACAACGTCTTCCATGTGTCTATGTTGTGAAAGTATGAACCGGATCCGTCCCACGTCTTAGATTGGACCGAGTTGGAGGTTGACGACGATGTAACCTACGAGGAAAGATCGATGAGGATTCTTGATAATAAAGAGCAAGTCTTGCGAGGGAGAACCATTCAATATGTGAAGGTGTTGTGGCTTCATCATGGTAACGAAGAGGCTACTTGGGAACGAGAATCAGAAGTTCGAAGGAATTACCCTGAGTTGTTCAATCCTTGAGGTACGTGTGATTTCGTGGATGAAATCTCCTAAGTGGGGGAGATTGTAGTGACTTAGACCTTTCTAATTTCGAATTTTTATGAAAGCATGTTTATTACGTTATATGGAGATGTTTGGGGAGAGAGAATTACGCGTAGAATTTAGTTTTGAGCTTTTATGTGTGTTCGTTTGTGATGATTAAAGGTGGAATTTTGCAAAAATGTGTAGCCGGAGGACAGGTTGTGTGGGTATGATTCCATTTCAGCCTTAGTGAGAATTTCAGCTCAGGATTGACCCCTCGAGCGGTCCGATCACCGCTCGAGTGGTGAGGTGGCAGAGAGTTCTCGGGTATGGGACCGCTCGAGCAGTGGGGGTCCGCTCAAGCGGGCTGTCGCAGACCTAATGTTTTAAAAATGAGCATGGACCTTCTTTTCTTCATTTTTCTCCTTATGTCTCTCTCTCTAAAGCTTGGGTGAGTGTTAGGGTTTGGGTTTGAGAGATAATAAGGGCTTGTTTGGCTTCTTGGAGTGGGTTTCTTTGCCTTCCCCTCGGTGGTTCAACCGTTACAATCGGACCATCTTTCCCAGCATTCGAGGCCGTCTGTTCTCATCCATACTATGGGCCCCATTTTTATCATCATATCGAGATGCCTGGCCATCTCGCTCATTGATGGAGATGCATGAGTTGCAGTGTTCCGATCATTCTGTTGAGTATAAGACATGACTAACACTAGACAGGGAGAAGAAGGGTAAAGAAGAGGAGAAACAGGCAGCTAAAAGGAGAAAATATTGAGAACACCTGCTTTGTTTTAACAAATTTCACAGCATTCTTTTTTTTTATTTTGTAGAGTTTGAGACTTGTGAGCCCTCCCTTTATTTAAGAACTTTATGATTTTGCTTAAAGTAATGAAAAGCTCCCACTTCATGTTTAAAATTGTTCAAATTTATCAAAGCTTGAATGTCTTTATTATCAAAATTCAGAAATTAATTTGCATTGGTCTCACTCAGATCCAAAGATGGTTAAAAACGAAGAGTTCGACCGAACTTCTTAAAAGAAGCTGCCTACGTATCCCAAAAAGATGGAATGAGGCTATAACATAGTTCAAGCCTGGTTTTCACTCGGGTATTGACGCTCTCCTTTTGTAATGCCCTAACTTTTGCCAAGGTCGCCCTTTCGGGTTTTCGGCCTTGCGGGCTACTCTAACTTTTGCCTGAGTTGCCTTTTCGATTTTTAACTCATCAAGCTTTTATTTTCTGTTTATTTTTACCTCAAGGATAGTACTCTTTGAGTTGATCGAGGTTAACCGGAGTGGAGAATATATTGCCATCCAAATCTATGATAATGACTGCACCACCGGTCATGATGGTTTTAATGAGAAACGGTCCGAACCAGTTTGGCTTGAACTTACCCCTCGGGTCAAAGATAGGAGCTCTGATTTCCTGTAGAACCAAATCTCCTTCTCTAAGATGCCAGGTCTTGACCTTCTCATTAAATGCTCTAGCTATCCTCCTTTGATAACCTTGTACATGAAACAGAACTTGCAGTCTTCTTTCATCAAACAAGAGTAACTCTTCCATCCGGTTCTTTTGCCATTCTGCTTCTGAGATATTGACCTCGGCCACTACTCTTAGTGAGGGAATTTCCACTTCAATGGAGACTACAGCTTCCATCGCATACACTAGAGAGTATGGCATTATTCTTGTTGAAGTTCGGATTGACGTTCGGTATCCCCAGAGTGCAAATGGCAGATGTTCCGGCCAATCTTTATGTGAGTTGATTGTCTTTTGTAGAATTTTCTTGATATTCTTGTTTGCTGCCTCGATAGCCCCGTTGGTTTGTGGCCGATATGGTGAGGACTTGTGAGCCACTATCCGATATTCCTTGAAAAGATCCAGAACCTCTCCTTGAAAATGTGGGCCATTATCCGAGATGATTTCATATGGTACCCCGTATCGGCAAATGATGTTTTTCTTGACAAACTTAACGACATGGGAGGCCTTCAATACCGAGTAGGAAGCTGCTTCTACCCACTTGGTGAAATAATCAATGGCCACTAAGATA